>JAIUCV010002470.1:0-46469 GCA_026724425.1 Erythrophleum ivorense
CATTCTCGCTATGGCGATTCCATTTCTCGCTATGGCGAGAAGACTTAGAAAATTCTCAACTGTTCGAAAATTTTCCAGCTTCTCTTTTCTTTTCCTTTTCTCATTTTCTTCTTTCATGTATTTTTCTGGGTTGTTACATAATGCATACTTGATTAGCTTATTGGGTAAGGATAAAAGAGTCATTACCCTTGTATGTTCCTTTAGCTTGACCTCTATAATACCATATTTAGGCAAACTCAAGTCCCTTGATTGGTAGGATCATATCAATCACAGTTGAAGACTGTCAATCATTTAGTTGGGACACTAGTAAACTCTAATTATATAATCTCTTTCAATACACCATGATATGAAAATTCAACTTCACCATGATTATTTCTTTTTACACATACTCTACTATTATTTATCTTCCTTCCTTTTGCCCAAAAGGCTATGTGAAACTTATAACCATTAACAGACCATTGATCCCATATATGTACCGGTCTCAAAGGACCATAAGCAAAAGAAACTAATAAAGCATCTTATAATCCATTTGTAGGATTCAAAACCTAATCAAAGAACAGACATTATAGAAACATAATATAAGAAGTTTAGTTTCATAACTTTATAGCCAACCATTCATGAAAATTCACATAAACTTACATGAGTTTTGAACCATTCATGAAATTTAGATGAAATATGCTTATCAATTGCCTTATTAGATAAGGTAGGGTTCTTAAAAGTAATGTTTTAACATATAAACTGCAATATACCAAAAAAAGATTAACCCCAAATAGTTAAAATATTACATTTGAAAAGATAAATATATATATATGCAATCAAATTATGAGAGAATCTTACTTTAGAAAAGGTTTAATCTTTAAACAATTGAGATGAACATACAACGTTATAGCATTAACCTTATTATCAATAAGATAATGAGTGTTACTAGTAATTCTTCCATGAGAATGGCCAGGATAATTGAAAATAAAGATGGGAGGATGATGAGGAGCTCTCTTAGTTCTTGAGTGAACATGTGACTCAAAGTAATAAGAACAGAAAGTTAAAGTTTCTTTAAGTATATACGCTTCACAAATAAATCCTTCAACATGTACCTTATTTTTAACCTTTCTTTTTAGTATATGCAAAAATATCTCAAATGGATACATCCACCTACATTGTACAAGTCCACCCCTATTGCTTCGTACACCAAGTGAATAGGTAAGTGTTCCATGACATCAAAGAAACTTAGAAGGAATATCTTTTCAAGTTTACATAAAATGATAGGAATTTTTTTCTCCATCATATTAAAGTTATTTAGTTGTAAAGTAAGAGCATAAAGATCACGAAAGAAATAGCTTAACTCTGTTGAAGTATCAGAGACCAGGGTTAGTAACCAATTGCATATGATTGGTAGTAGCCTCTTTATGAAAACATGACAATTATGACTTTTTATCCCTATTAAAGTGCAACTCTTCTCATCAACACAAAGTCCTAAGTTGGATGTATAACCATCTTGAAGTTTCAGAGATTTAATCCATTTGCATACTGTCTATTTTTGGTCCATATTAAATGTGTATACTGCCTTTGACTTTGTCATTTTACCATTCCCTCAATCCTCAATGTATAAGGTAGGTTGTTTATAGTACACAACCAAATCTAACCTTATTTTCATATTATCTTTTGTCTTACCCTTCACATTCATTACTGTATTAACACATTATGAAAAATATTGCTTTATGTATGCATTACATCTATATTGTGTGGATTCAACAAGTCATGCCAATAGAAGAGGTCTTAAAAGCTACTACATTTGGTCTAATTATGATTTGACCATATCCCTCTAAAGATAGGCTTGAAAATTCAGTTATTTTAGAACTTGCTCATGCATTTCTTCTCTTGAATACCTTAATGGTGGTTGTGAAGTTTCTGTGATATTTTAAAGAAAGTTTTGTTTATTTCAACAAAATGAATGATTTATTGGTAAAAATTGATGATGGCAATCAAAATGATAAGTTTTTCCTCCATACTTTAATTGAAATGCCTTTGAACAACCCATGCAAATAGGACAACTTAATCTCCTTACAGTTTGCTAACCATTCAACATGCCACAAAGCTGGAAAATCATTAATAGTCCACATGAGGGTAGCTTTTAACTTGAAATTTTATTTCATGTAGATGTCATATGTTTGCACACCCTCTTCCTAAAGTAATTTCAAATCAGTAATTAGAGGTTGTAAGAAAACATTAATTTTACTTTTTAAATTATAAGGCCTAGGTGTTATTGTTGAAAACATATATTCTCGTCGCATACACATGTTAGATGAAAGATTATATAGGGTAACAATTATAGGCTAACAAGAGTATGGCTTAGAACTTAAACTAAATAGAGTAAAACTATCAGCACAAAGACTCAACCTGACATTTCTCGACTTTGATGCAAATTCTAGATGAGTTTGATCAAAATGCTTCCAAGCATTCCTATCCGATGGATGTAATAACACTTTTATCATAATGATTTCATGATACCTTCTCATATACATAGCTGAGGCATTAGAGGCAAATAGTCTCTGGAGTCTTAGAACAATTGGTAAATACCACTTTTGTTTATTGAAAACTTTTTTAAACCTCCATTTTCTAACTCTTGCCTCCTTAAATCTAGTTTCACTGCAAAATCAACATTATCTACCATTGATTGCATAACCATAGTACAATATACATCTGTTACTACAATAGTCAATTTTTTGATAATCACAGCCAAGTTTTGAAACCAATTCTTTGGTTTGGTACAAGTTGGCAGGCATTCAGTGATTAACAAGTAAGATTTCAGTCATCAATGTAATAATCTCATCGATACATGCCTTAAGAATGTTATAATCCAATTTGATGCTCAACAATCTCATAGCCATTAACAACACTATATGATTTTGATATCCATCATACAACGGAGCTTGTGTAGCTTTTAGCATGCCATAAAACATCGTAGAACTTGGATTGGGATCTTCAAGTATATCTTATCTCTTAAATGATGCCTCAGCCACATCCTTAACCATTTTCTCATATAGATTAAAATCTATACGAAGGCCAATCTCAACCGAAGCCTATCACATCATCACATACTATATGCTATAATTTACTATGTTAGAAAACCTTGTACTTGCTATCAAGAAACCTCATTGACAAAGTCTTAGATTTTATATTACAGAATACAAGATTTGTAAACAAGATCCTCGACCTTGTTGACAAGATATTATCTTAGCTCTTGTATTGATAAGGTTTGATGCCCCTTTATCCTCTACAACATATCTAATTAACTCATGCATATCAATTATGGAGTTTCAAGCAAAAATTCACATCCATTCATAGCTTTCAACATTTAAATTAGGCCACTTATGGGCCAATTTGAGATATAGGGATCCAACATTCATTCTTTCTTTTCCTTAATTCCTTTTCATCATAAAAAAGTTTGTTCATAGTCATTTTAACATTTTTAACTTATAGAACCCCTTAGAAAAGTCAAGAACCTGAAATGGACATAGTGGTAAAAAATCTACACTAATTTTGATAATTCATAAATTAAGTTATACAAGTCCAAATCATGCAAGCTTGGTGTCTGTAGAAAGCTTAGGATGTGAACTAAATACTATAAAAATTTTAGGCAAAATTGAGTTCATTTGCCCTGACAAATATAATGGAATAGTAACTTTAGTAGAAATGGAGGCCATATGACAGACTTAAACTTAAAAAATGGATATCTTGAGCCACACAACTCCAAATTAAGTGATCTCAGTGGCCATGAAGAGCTTATAATATCATCTATATGGTTACAAAATCTCATAAACATCTAAGCTCATTTATCTCATAAAAAATATAGCATATTAGTGGCTACTACAGTACTCAGGCATAGTCAAACCCTTCACTTCAAAAAATCATAACTTCCTTTATACAACTCATTTTCATGCAAACTTAATGGCCCTAGAAAGCTTGTAATGCCAATAATATGTCTCTAAAATTTCATAAGTATTGAAGCTCATTTGGCTCTTCAAATTTACTAAAACCAGAACTGCCAAATGACTAGTACCATGAACTACTCTGAATAATTTTTGGAACTTTGGAAATTTGTGAAGTATTTTATGAATCTCTAAAAATTATGGTTTTAGCTTGACAAAAAACTCTTTTAAAGGTCTATATACATGTCAAATCTCAAACTTCAACTAAGTCATTAGGGCCACTTTGGGTATAGGAGTTGTTTAGGGTCTTTTTATGCCTAACCTTGGTATCCTTTTGGGCCATTTGGCATCCAAATGGAATTCTTCCACTTGGAGCAAGTTTTAGGCTGCATTTGGTTGTGAGAATATCACCCCAGGGAATGGAAAATCAGCTCACATTCCATCAGTGCTGTGTGTTTGGTTGTAGGAAAAGCAATAAAAATCTTTCTATGAAAAGCTTACTTTCCTTCATATAAAGGAAACCACAATCATCCCATTTTGGGAAGGAAAGTGTCACTGTGCATTGGAATAAATTTTATAGTTGTAGGAGTAATATTAAAAATTATATATTTATTATTATTATTATTATTTATCTATTAAGAATATTTTGGTCTTTTTAATAATAATATTTTTATTTATATGTTTTATTATTATTATTTATCTATTAAGGATATTTTGGTCTTTTTAATAACTATTTTATCTTTATTTATATCTAACCAAATGAAAAATATAACAATATTTCTATTCTTTTCCTTGACATACCAAACAAATTTTATACATGATAACATTCTTTTCCATTCCTTTCTATTATTTTCTATTCCTTTCCATTCTATCTAATTCTCGCAACCAAACATACCCTTAATCACCCTAAATGACATTTCTAACTATTCCATATCATGCCAAAGGACTTGGATCAAAATTTGACCCCTTGGCACCTAACTAGCACATGCTTTCTAATGACATTCCATACATCATCTTAACCATTCATTACTAAATCATATATTCACCTAACTAACATACATATTCTCATACTCAAATACTTGGTTCTAATCATAAAAATCATTAAATACATAAGTAACCATAATCTATACATAATAGTCAAGTTATACATACACACTCGCCAAACGTTGGATTATTTACATTACATAAGCTTCATAATACATTATCCATGCCATTCTTGATACATAAATTACATTTTAGCATGTATAATGCTTCTATCATATAACTCCTAATATCTAATCTTCTTATCTTCCTTGCTTTGACTTGATAACCCTGAAATGGTTAGTGGGAGCATGGGGGTGACATTCAGGGAAAATCTTAGTAGCAAAATCTTATCCAATTTAGTGCACACAAGAATGCTATAAATGAATGCAATGTATATGGTGCAAAAATGTTATGCTTATGCATCATGTAACATAAAAAGATCATTCATTTCTAGCCATGGCAATATCATAAAACTAACTAGGCTCTACCAATCTCAACCCAGGGCCAAAGAAGAGCTATTGTGCTTAATTTCATGCCTTAGGGAGTTAGGAGCTATCACATAAACTTTTCATAAACATATCAAGCTCATATGAAAACAGAATGGATCATACTTCATGAAAGTATCAAGTAGCTACGCACACAAGTATATAAACTCATTCAAGCATTCAATTGTATGCAAGAAGTGGAGAAAAAGCTACCTTAAAACTTGTAGAGGTTCATGATGCCATTAACCCACTTGTTCTTACTTTTTCTTTACATGCTTCTCGGGTTTACATACACCATATAATGGAGTTGCTTTAGCTTGGCCTAAACACATTCATTCGAATGCAAGGCAACCTATTAGAACCCATTCTAATTTATTTCCTTGCTACATAAGCCTATGAGCACTTAACATGCAAATTTAAGCTACTTTAAGTGCCTTAAAAGGGAACTCTCATAATTCAACCTCTAGGCCTCAAGATCTTTCTTGATAGGAGCCATAAGATTTTAATGGAACTCATTAGGGCCGTTACATGTAAGCCAAAACATGGCCAACACTAAGTTGCTTCATTGGGCCTTTTATGAACCCTAAAATTTCACTCTTCAAAATAGGGCTCTTAAATTCATTCTAATAGTTCCATTAATGTCCATTGATCATATTTAGACCACTTAATACCTTAGAATTCATGAAAGCACTCCCTAAGTACTTCATCTAGTTTTAGGCCGAGACACAGTTCATAAAAGAGCCAATAGGAGTTTTCTTACTTTTTTAATGGATTTTGATGCATGGTTATGTTCTCTAGCTTTTCTTTAGGTTAATTATGGTTTCATATAGTTTAAAATACTCTTATATGGTTCCAAATCTTCTATGGTTTACTTGAAACCCTAGGTGACATAACATGCTCTCTATGGCTTTCTATGGTGTTTTCTTTGCATAATCTTACTCTCCTCATTTGTATACTCTTGTTTCTATCAAATTTTTATTGGATTCAAGCTCTCTCTTCTGCCTCTCTCTCTAGACCTAAACATAAGGAGGATGGAAGTCCAAGGAACATCAAGTTTTCTAACTTATGGTATACCTTATTTGAAAGTTTACTAAGTGGTGATTCTTTTGCTCTATTTAATTGCTCCAAATCTCCACTTTTTTCCATGAGGTCAGCCGTCAAACTCCTCTTTTCAAGAATCTAAAACCATCAAGAGAAAAAGAATGAAGAGGAGAAAGTTTTATAACTAGCTTATTGCAAAATTCCATGTATTTTCATACCTTTTGCCTTGGTTTTCTTTCTCTCTCTTCTCTCACTTTTTCACGCCATTTCTGGTCTACTTTGGGGTTACTCTTCTCAATTCTGAATTGAAGAAGATGGTTGGAGTGCTGACTTGGCTATATTAAAAGGTGGAGAAATTTTTTTTATAATTCTTGAATACTGATTATGTCTCTCTACTTTCGTTTCTTTGTTTGAGCTCATTCTAGCTCCTTTTTTAGAACCATATTTTTCATATGAAAATTTAAATTCTCTAGTTTATTAAAAATAGTTTCTTCCAATTTCATGAAGTTCAGAACCATCTTAAATTCTTCAGTACAAATTTTGATCAATTATTTACCGAAAATGCACGCCAGAAAAGTTTTAACCATTATGATGGTTTCCATAGTTTTCAGGGGCCCTGAGAACCCTAGTGGGTTCATTAATCCTTTCTTTAAATTTCTAAGAAGTTGCCCAAAATTATAGTTTCTACCACTAGGTTTCGTTTATGCCGTTTAGCTACTTCGGCTTCAATTTTGAGCCACCTCTAAATCCTTACCCTTATTTCTAGATGCTTTGTTTATTACTCTAGTTTTATCTTACCTTATTTCATTTCATTTTAGAGTCTCCTTTTATAATCTAATCAATTTCGATCTAGTTCTAGAAAATTGGATTTTATAAAGTCGATGGTGGACATTCTTCTTCATGATTATGCCAATAGTAATGATTAGGCATAAACTCTTTTTTTATACAAGTGCATCCTAATTTCATCTAGCTTATAATGCCTTATACATTTGCATTTGATATAAGGACATCTAAACCTCTTTTCTTGTTTAAATACATCTAAATGACTTGAAAATTGAACAAACTCCTCTATGTCTACAAAGAACTCTTGTGTAAACCTTTGATAATTATCCTCTGTTCTATTATACATCAAATGCTGATATTTAGGGAGATCCATGAGACTTAATCCCCTTAAAAATTTGTAACAAATGCCTTAATTAAATGTCTCCCAAGCAATTTTTCTTCTCACAAGGCACCCTTTCTACTTTAGCCTTGCCAACACAAGAAGAAAATGAAGAAAAAAACTCTAGAAATTAGAATCATGGTATTAGTTAGTATTACATTGTTTCTCATTTAAATGCTACATTAGTGTTCTAAGAATGGCATAAAATCTTCATGAATTATTATATCTTCTTCAAATAACTCATTTTTTTACAATCATGAATTCTTATATTATGATTTTTGGATATTAAAATATCTAAAAATAGAAAATAAGATAATAATGAAATTCTAAAAAAATTGCTTTATTTAAATTAAATTATGTAGATACATTTCATAAATTAAATTATGTATAAATTTTAAATAAATTAAATCAAATTAAAAATTTAAATATAGAAAATAAAAGTTCAGTTCATAAACCTAGAAATAAAAAATGAATAAAGTTTACCTTTGATCTTCATACACATTAGCATCCTAAAAATTATTGCACGCAAGAAGGTAACATGGTAATTATCTGAAAATTATCACATCATTCCACATTAAAAAAATTCTAGTTAAAATTTTTTAAATTAAAGATATTTATAATAAAAACTTTTAAATTATTTTAAATAATTCAAAAACTAAAAATTTAAATTGTATAAAAAATTATAATTTAAGAGTTTAAATTAAAAAGTTCAATATTTATATCTTTTGAAATAATTTTAAAATTTAAAATAATTTAATATAAATATTTTTAACTTATCATCATCAAATGTAATTTCTCCACAAGAAAATTTCATTTTAAAATGCTAACATTACAAGCAAAGGATTTTATCATTTTATTATACCCATTAGGATAAATTATGCCATTTATAGATCGGAGGAAAATTAGGTATTAGTTTTATATTTTTGTTACTAAGGTTTTTTGAATAATGATACAATAAAATATATAAATTATATTAAATTTTCAAAAAAAAATTTCTCACATTTTATATTTCTACTAAAAAACTTAATAACAAAATTAAAAAAATGTATTTCCATACATTTCATGTTTAATCACCAACAAAAACATACAATCATATTCTAGCAAAAAATAAATGCCACCTACTAATATTTCATCAAATACTTGCATAGAAAATAATGATAAAAAAATAGAGGTAGAGAACTCACGTTTGTTCCAAGCAGTGAAGCGCCTTCCCATGACTTTCAGGTGAGGCTACAGCGCAAGGATGGACTCTAGGAGAGGCAATGGAGAGTTCACTACAAGAAAACAGCAAATTTGCGACGGAATTTAGCGACGAAATTTTGTTCTATCCCAAGTTTTTCACAAATCCGTCACTAATTCCGTCGCAGAAATTAGCGACGGAATTTGTGACAGATTTTTTTCATCACAAATATTGTTGTCGCTAATCCGTTGCTAATCTAGTTAGTGACGAAATTTAGTGACGGAAAGTTTCGTCACTACTAAACGTGATAGCCAATTCCAATTTTATGATGGAATTTTGCAACGGAATTAGCGACGGAATTTCTATTACAAAATTTTCTGTCACTAATCCGTCGCTAAATCCGTCACAAATTATTTAAATATTATTTTTTAATGATTTATGTGATATAATAACTTAAATATATATGTATATATGAAACCGTTGCAAATTAGTTAAATATTATTAATTTTGTGTGTGTGTGTGTGTGTGTGTGTATATATATATATATTATAATTTAATAATTTATATATTATAATTTAAATTAATAATTTAATAATTTCAATATGAAAATAGTAAGTTTTGATAAATAGTAATGTGGTTAATTATTCTATGAATAATAAAAGGTCTCCATTCTTGTTCAAAAATTAAAAAATGTATAATTTATTTATTTTAAGTCATAAATTAATATAAATATAAAATATATTTGGTTAACTAAAAATAGTAAAAAAGTTTGCAAATTTAAAATCATGATTTAAACTACTGTGTATATATAAGGAATAATTGAAAAAAATACAAAATAAATAAAAGTGAAATAAATATTTCACTCAACAAAATTCAAAAAATAAATGATATAAAAAAATTATGACATGTCTATTTTTCAAAATGTTATAAATATTAGAAATGATTCCACTCAGCTATTATTCTTTAATCACATCATGTCTCTCACTTCTTTGTGCTCCTAATCGATTTCCTCTCTTTATCATGGAGTAAACTCTCAGTTAAATTCATACATTTTTCGTGGTATTTCTTTATTTTTGTTAACACTTTTTTAAGTGATTGTGTCAAGGTTTTTCCTTATTCAAAAACTAAGTCTTTCTCTTATTTAAATATCAAATCTCTCAAATTCTCTCAAAAGAAGCAAAGACTAAATATTGAGAGGTGCAATATCAAAAAAGAAATAGAGGGTATGATCTAAAATCTAATACATATTATATAGCTATGTAGTTAGAGAGGAAGAATAATATAAAAGAGTATGTATCCAATTTACTTTATTTTTACAACTATTTCTTCCCCCCCCCCCAATCTCTTTTAATTACACTATATGCAAAAACATATATAATTAATATCCTTTTTATTTTCTTTCATTTTCAATTGAGATTTGATTTTTGTTGGTTCATATTTGTTTCCAATTACATTTGCAATAATTTTTCATTTCCTACTCATGAGAGTCCAAGGAATAAGAAAGCTTTTTTTCCCCTCCTAACAAAGCGAAAAAACTTGTCAAGATGATTGTTCTTAGTATGAAAATTATCATAATATGCTGTTAACTATGGTTTACCAATCTATTAAATCTTGCTAAGTAAATTATTTAATTACCCAACTTCTAATTTATAAAAAATAAAAATAAATGGTAGTAAATTTTACTATAACATAATGTTATATTCGTTAAATAATATGAAAAATAATTTTTTTTTGGTAGACTACATAGCATAGTAATTTATGTCTTTAAATTATAAAAAGATATGTTACATATAATTTTGTTAATGTAAAATTTTTATATAAATTATGAGTTCATGACTTTTTTTTTAATTTTCACTCTCCTCATAACTTATGTTGAGATTTGGCCTTAAGTATGAGTAATTTTTTTTAACAATTCAATATTATATAATTGGACTTTAAAATAAATTTCCTTTTGTATTATATATTTATTAAGGGATTTGAAAATAAATATCTATAGAATTTTACCTAAGTTTAGTACTTTAATTAATATATACTTTTGTGTGTGTGTGTGTGAGTTGGAATTATATACTATAGTAGAAGAAAAGTTTATAATTTCTATTCTCTCAATATACTTTAAAAATTTTTTAATCCTGCTTAAATTGGAGTTAAACTCATATTCTTGTTAAAGTGTGTAAACTTTTTAATATATATATATATATATATGATAATATGGAAGTTGTTGAATTTGATATAATAAATGAATATTAACCTAGTTATTGGTCGTGCTCTAACATTTTTTATTATTTAATAACTCTTCAATTTTGATAATAATTTTAACTATTATTACTTTATTATGAAATGAAGATACTTTTTTTACTTCAAAAAAAGAGAAAATAATTTGTGTTTATTGGGATGAATAATTTTTTTCCTAATAAAAACTAAGAAACTTGAGATTTAAAATCCATCATACTTTTAAACTAAAATTTAATTGAATAACATCCCTCCAACAAAAATTAATTGAATAACTCATAAATCAATTTGATTAGAAGAAGATGTATTTCTAGTAAATAGAATGACTTTTTATTTGTAATTTTTTATAAATTGAAAATAAAACAAATATGGTAAATTATCAAACTTATTTATAGAAATGAAAAAGGGTAATTTAAAAATAATAATACCTAATATATATAGTATAGGGATTTATTTTTTATCAAGTTTTTTAATTAAAATTTGATGAGAATATAATTTTTTTAATTGTAATATGATATATATGTATATGGTTTTTGTAAAAAAGTATATGATTCATTAATTAAATTATAGATTTATTATATTTTAATTAAAAAATTATATATCTATTATGTTTAATTAAAACAATTTAATAAATATTAGTATAGTCCGTAATTCCAAACTGCTAGTGTGATTAATTAATGGATGGCTCTTGTACTTTTTTCAGGAATTTACCCTCCCCAATTGAACTCTAAAATAAATGCGTCTCCATAAACGAATCAAAACATTATCGTTTTGATCTTTCAATACAATTTTGACCCTAAAAAAAATCTTTCAATACAAATTATTGTTATGAACAAAATTTGATAAATACAAATTTATTAAAAAATTAAATATCTCATGTAATTAATGTGAAGGATGATAGTATTATTTATTTTTTAATATGACAATTGGAATTAAAAATATGATATTATTATTAAGTTATGTAAGTTAAAATTTAAACATGAGATATTCATCTTTGAAGACTAAGAGGTGTATCAAAACACCCTCATATAAGAGATAGCATGTTCAAAACAAATCAAGCCGATTGAACTAAGTTAAATCAAATAAAATCAATCAAAATCCTAAAAAAAAAAATAGTAGAATCGATTCTTTCAATTTCAAGTGCTATGTCGATTTAGCGTTAAATTACAAGTAGAGAGAGTAGCAAGAGAATAAGTGATAATAATAAGAGTTGGAAAAAGAAAATAAAAATAATTGAATTAATAGAATAAAAAAAGTATGTTCAAATCAATTTTTTATCTATTAAGATTGATTAAATAAGTTTGATTTTCAACTTTTAAAGGTAAAATAAAATTAAACCAAAGCTATTTCTTTCCCTTCCCCACTAAGCCTAACAAACAATCTTTATACATATTTAATGTGCAACTAATAAGTGAAATGTAGAATTATGCAATAAATAATAAATTAAAATTGATTATTTAATTTTTTGTATGAGATTTAATTTGATATTTGCAAATAGTTGATCAATTGTAAAGATAATGAGTAATTGAAAGAAAATATGACTTATACATTATAAGGAGTTATTATTTAAAAAAATAAATTGATGAAAATAAATATTTAAATTAAGTTATATTTAAATTTTTATTATCATTAAATACCTAACAAATAATAAAAATGGTCAAATCGCTTAAGAAAAAGTGAGTATAAATTCAAATTAAATAGATCATAATTCAAAATCAGATGTTTCATTTTATAAAACAGATATTCTTTTCATTGTTCAGTGAGGGTATTTTTTAATTAATTTGTGCTTCAACTGAGATTAAAAATTTTATGCAATTTTAATGAAACTTAAAAGAGATTTGTGTAATTTATTATTATCATTATTATTATTATTATTTGGAAGGAAATGAAAAAGGAATTCATTGAATAATCTCTTTTCATAGATATTTTGGAAGATTAGGAAAGGAAGCCATATCTATTTTGTAAGTATGCTGATCAACAACAATGATTACTTAATTTATGCAAAATTATTAATATCCTTCTTATCATTATTACTTTTTTATTTTAATACTATTTTTAAATAAAGATATAAGATTTTTTTTATAATTTTGTTATTTTAATATTAATTTTATTTCATTAAATATATAAATAAAATGATATTCTCAATCTTTTTTATATTATATCAAATATAATTATTCTATTTAATTTATATTTTTTTATTTATATTTTTATACTTTACAATTATAGGTATCAGACAAGTCATATGGAATATCCATTCCCTTTGTTAATAAACAAAAAAGGAATATTCATTCCCTTTCCACTATATAATTAAAGTACTAGGTCAGCACTCTCATTCTATACTTGAAACAAAATTGATAATGACGAATAGATTAACGTTGCACGCACAAAATACTAGTATAAGAAACTTTTTAGAATTAAAATAAATGAAGCATTAATAATTTTGAGTTTACACAATATTCATAACTGCTTGCATACAAATTTGAAATAAAATTAAAATCAATTGGAATGAAGTTTTTTTTTTAAATAATCTTGCTGCCATACATGGCGGTTGACAAGTGCCCTGGCCACTTCAATACAATTGCAAAATCACCAATTTTAAAACCTAAAATTGCTCCTTTTACATTTATTGCTTTCACTTGTCCTTAAAAATCCTAAAAATACTTATGTTCACTTGAAAAAATTTACCTAAAGATTATCGCATACTAAAAATTTTATTTATGGATTTTAAAAATTAATATTTTTTTGAATAAGTAAAAGAATAAATTTCTACTAGTATTTTCTAAAACTATTACTCATACTCTTTAATATTACTATTTGATCTTTTTAATATTATAATAATATTTTGAATTTAATACTATTCTTAAACAAAAACATTCTTGTCAGTGGGATATTTGTTGTGAGGATTCCTTCTTTAATATTATTTTTTCATTATGTATCAAATATAAGAAATGACTAATATATTTTAGTGACTATTCATATATTTATTTTACGAAAAGTGGGCTTTTCGCTGTAAAAATCAGTAACAAGGAAGTGAATGAAAGGGGAAATCAGCATCAGTCTTTGCGACAGCAAAACCCTCATCTGCAAATAGTGTCTCGTCTTTCCTCCATATCCATTCACCTCCACGCTCTGCAGTTGTTCCCCCCATAAAGCAGCACTTGACTTCCAAGAAGCCTCCCACTGTCATTTGAGTCGTGGCATCTCACAGGGCTCGCTGTTAGCTGTCCTACAGGTCCCACTTTCAGATCTTCAATCTCTCTTTTCCTTCGATCTTCGATCGCGAACTGCCAACTCAGATCTGTAGGTTTTCTTCCTCCATTTTTGAATTTCCTTTATTAAATAAAAAAAATTGGATAAGGTTGAGTTAGAACTATTCAGATCTCTTGTTTTGGCAAATGAGTTAGATTATTGCTTACCAGTTTTTCAGATCTACAAAAAAAATCAAATTAACAAGTGAATGAGATCATTCAAATTTTTGTCTTGCATTTGTCTGTCCATCATGTCTCATTGTAAAGATTACAGGGACAGGTCTTAGTAGTCAAAACCTTTGCGATGGAGAGTATTTAAATGGAGTGTATGTATAGATGAATGTGAAGTTCTAATCGTAGTTGGATTCAAAATTGAATTTTAAAAGATTGTTGAATTAATGTTTATCTTAAACTGTTTATTGACTATCTTACATTTACGGACTATTACTTGATCGTGTAGTGAACCTTATTTTATTTTGCTTTATGTTAAAAATCAATATTCTTATATTTTAAAAATTTTACAAATATTCCTCGTTAATGTCGCAGGGAAGTTAAACTCAAAATCGAACTCATCAATTTTATTTTATATCATTATTCTGTATGATTATAAAATTTATCAAAATTAAATTGCTTGAAAAAGTAAGTAAAAATATTAAAACAACTCAATTTTTATTACGAGGTGACGTAAATGAAATTCTTTTAAAAAGAAAAACATTATATCTATTTTCATGTTCCAATTGGGCCTTTAAATCCCTAAAATATTACTAGCTATTTCATGCTTTTCTCCTGGTGATAGTTTTAGGGTGCATTGTTTTTGTGAAGCACTTATACGTTCTGATTAAGAGCCTTAGTTTAAAGATTATTTCAATTTAATACATCATTTACCTTTGATTTTTGCATCAGAAGTAGTTATATATTTTTTATCTTATTAATTAGATCTTACATTTTTTTTCTCAGTCTTTTCGATAGATAACGCAAGACTGAATTTTTAGTCCTACCTGAATTTAAAATAAGCCATGTATTTATTTCTTTCATGTCATCTTTTCCTTACCTGCTTCTTTTTTCCTCTTGCATATCTATTCGAAGTTTTGGATCGCCATATCATCCCTGTAATATTTATGTGTTAGTAATAGTATTGTTAAATAGTGCATTTTGAAGTCCTTTAATTAATTGCAACACTAAATTGAGTCTCCAAAAAATTTCCCCCTTTTAATATAAATAATCGTTCGTGAAACAAATTAATAGAAATAATTTTTTATATATGTATAAGCGGGTAGAGGTGCTCTTTGTTTCTTTTTTATTTTTCCAAAAAAAATAATTACGTTGTTAATTGGATTGAGATCCTTAGCAATTGCTCCCCTCCAACAGATTTAGATTAGTTTAGATCTGGTCTAGGTGGTTTAAATTTTTAATTATTTATCATTTATTTTGATTTTTTTTATCTTGAAAGAAACAAAATATATAATAAAAATGATTTTCAACTTTAATCAAATAAATTATTTTCATCAGAATAGTCTTTCAATTTTTTTATCAAATAGTTTGTTTGATAAAAATTAAAAATATTCTCATCTCATACTTCTTTTTTAAAAATTAATTAAAATAAAAATCAAAAGCAATCTAAATTCTCTAGAGTAAACAATAGAGCAACAAAGAACTTCGTCCTTGTTTAATTTGTGTCACTGTGCACGCTGTTCAGGTTGTAATCAAGTATATGCATGATGCACCTATAAGCCTAACCTATATCTACGTGGAAGTATCAGTGCATATGATAAAATGGGTTACATTTTGCTCAATAGTTTATTTTTCTTTTTGTCTTGGATTCTGATGTCTTTATAGAACAGAACAAAAACACGTTTTTTTTTCAAACCAAATACAAGATAAGCAATTAAAATTAAAATTAAAATTAAAATTTATTTTTTATTTTTGTAATTTCTGTTTCTGTGCTCGATTCTTTTCCTATTCTTCATGCAAATATTTATATGGCACTGTATAAGCATAAGTATCAATATGACTTTTTTGGCTGACATTCTTGTCATCTCCTTTTTCATTTTCAAACTTTATTCACCACCAAATGGCCACCCATGCTTACTCATGTGTCTTTTTTTTTTTATGTTACATTCGAATGAAAGTGTTTTACTTTAAAAAATTGTATTTTTATTATAAATTTTTTAAATAAAAATATAATAAACTTTATTCTTTATTATTCAACATCACATAATTGAAATTTTTTGATGAAGTATACATATCGTATTTTATTGAATATAATAAATTTATATTTAAATATAATTATTTTTATTTTAATAAAACTCAAGCTTGTGAGAGATTAAATTTTTTTAATTATTATATTTTTTATATTATTTTATTTTTCCTTTTGATAAGTAAAGAAAGAAAATTCAATATCTTTAAGTGCTATCCATTTACATCATGCTAATTGAAGTGTGCATAAGTGACGTATTGAGTCACTTGCCTTGCTGCACGATTGGGATAAAGACATATCATTTGCATTAAACTATGAAATTTGCAAATAAATTCTTTACAAGCTAATCCAAAAAACAAAAGTTGATGTAAATAGAATCTAAACCTATTTATATACATTTTAATTAATTTTTAAGGCAATTAATTAAGGAATCTTAATTTGAAAGCATTGTTTTAATTAAAAAATTTTTATTCAAATGGAAACTCCCAAAAAATTGTTAAAAAAATTTCATATTTATGAGTAAAATTCTTATTTTGTCTTCCCCCTACCCCTATAAGTCCTTTTCTTGTTATTTAATTTTCAGGGTTTGTGATTCTTTTGTCATCATCATCATTATAATAATAATAATAATAATAATAATAATAATAATAATAGCATTATTTATTATAAATTTCATTGTTCAATTATTTCTTTTTCTACAATTTGTAGATGTAATGATGAAATTATGTATAAAAAATGCATACATGGACTTTGTGGTTAGTTCTCAAATTTTGAAAGAGAATATTTTTTGAGACTATACTGTACAACTTTAATGTTACTGATGTTAGTCCTTATGATTAATGACCACTGCTTGGAATTGGACTTATTCAAATCTCCACTGTCTCCAAATATGTTTATCCAATTACTTAACATTAAACACATTACTAAGAGTGGCCTAATTAATATTGGGGGAAAAATAAAGTAAGTAAGTCATTTTAGTATTCGATTGCAAACTCTTTTATTTTTTTCCTAAAAAGGTAGCTACAAACCATTATAGCTTTGTAGATAGATTTGTGATGGCTACTGAATATTTGTTAGATTACTTTATGACTACTTGAAGACAGATTATTGGAAGATAGAGTGGAGGTGCCAGAAAATCGAAGATGGATGTATAATAGAGTTGATTCAAGTCGTCGACATTTTACAAGAGAGTTCGAGCAAGGTGTCGAGGAGTTTCTTGCTTAAGCATGCCGATTGCCTTCCTTTTTGCAGTCAGAGAAAATTAGGTGTCCATGTGCTCGATGTAAATGTAAGAACCATCTATGTCTTGATGAGGTGAAGGTGCATATTTATAGACATAGATTCAAGCCGGACTACTATATATGGACTAGTCATGGAGAAACGTTGACTGACTATCATTCACTCGTGTGTCAGATGGCAGGCGTCCAACATGTCTCACAAGGGTCACTTGGGAATCAGCTAACACAATATGAGACCATGATGATAAATGCAGTTATGCTAAGTTGTAGGGATAACTATAACGCAAGTGTTGAGGAGAATTTTCTTTTTTTATTTTAATTATCACTGGACTTGTGTTGACGACCAAAGGCTTGATTAGCTATAGCGTGAGTCTTCATTTTTAATTTAGTCATTAGGATGGTGTGATCTTTTATTTAATATTTTTTACTATGTTAATTGTCAAAATGACATTTTTTCTATGTACCTAGTTGTGTAATTTCAATATTTGATGGCTTTAATTGTAATGATTGAATATATTTGTAGTTTTATGATACTTATTTCTTATTATATGATCACACTTCATGTTAATACTATATGATAGAAAAGATGTTTAAACATGTGCATACTTTTAGTTTTGGACTTACTGTCATTTTTTTTAAATTGTAAAATTATCTTTCTTTACTTCCTTTAACAGGCTGATTATTTAAGGCTTAAGAATGCCAGAGTTTCAACTCAGGACTCAACAGGCATAGCATCAAATGATGTAGAAGATGATGATGAAGTCGCCTTATGGTTGGAGGCTGTTGGTGGTAAAAATAAGAAGGGTCACATTTTTGGGGTAGGATTTGAGGCTTAAGATATTGATGCTAGCTGTTCTCGTGGAGCCTCTTCTTCCGTTCATAACTTAGGACTTCATTCAGATTTTGAAGAGGAATTGCGCAGGAGGATTGTGTGACACCTTAACCTCTAGCTCATACCCAGCGTGCCCTCTAGCCCATATGGGCAATGCGGAACTCACAAGGGAGATAAACTCTCTACCTTATGCTTGCTTTTTCTATGGCACTATGTGTGGGTAGAGATCCACTTAGAAGTAACATGGACCGGTTGAGCTCTCTCTCTGATTCCTCATGCTCAATTCCTCTATTGAGACTTGTTTCAATCCCTACTATATGCTTAGAACTCATGGAAAGCAAAAAGGGATTGAAGACATGCATTTTCGCTAGTGGTAGATTTTGCCTCTTTTCTGGGCTAACTTTGGAAATTCCTAACTAAATGCAGAAAAATCGTATCTGCATGGTCTGGGTCATTCTAGAAAGTTTGAGACGTCTATTTCATGCTAAAAATACTTAGAAGTCTCAATCTCTCACTCATTCTGCGTTTGACATCGAAATAGCTCACTGGTCAGAGGGGGCTTCTTTGCTGTCACAGTTTACTGATATGGACTTTGAAAATGTATAACTAATTCCACAAAAATCCAATGCTCATAAACTCTATCTCTATGGAAAGATGTGGATGTTAGCTAGAGGAGAAAAATCTCTCCAGATCAGTTCACCTAGCCAATTTCCCGGAAACCGATGAAACAGTACCTCGGGTCTGGCTGGGTGTCTGATTCTGGGCAGGAACTTCGAAATTGCATAACTCACTCTCTGGACCTCTAAATGAGGTGCTTCCAGTTCCTACAAGTCACTGTGACCATCTAGTTTCTGTGTATAAAATTTCGTAGCCATTGGACTACGTTTGCCCCTCGGATGACATGATTTCAAAACTGACCAAATGAACAGTGATTTTCTGAAATCCGAATTTCTGTTGTCAACTTTGAATGCTCATAGAAAATGCTATAGACCTCTAAATGACATGAACTCTAGCTTCCCAGAAAGCTCTAAACATACTCTAGTTCCATGTCAAATCTCATGGCTAGAAGAGGTCATATGGCTATTCTATGACATCATGTGCAAAATGGCCCTTTCTTGGCCAAAAGTGTGGCTAATGGGGTCCAATCTTAAGTTTTCTACTTCTATGACTCTTTGAGTACATGAGAAAGCATCTTTAGGAGCTATCAATCATGCCTCAAGTGTCTCATAACTTAGATTGGGGAAACTCACTACTCCATGCCCACTTATGCACCCATATAAACTATACTACTTTGAGCATTTCATATCAAAAGTTACTTTCTCATTCTTCATAAACCTCATTCTCATACATTCAACATTCATATATACATTATCTTGCAACATTTGTACATGCTACATCATATACATCATTTACATCTCATGTACAAGTTACATATACAATGTAGTACAAAACTATACACTTTTCTTCATCTCTATCCCTAGCCTCATGCTTGTTGGTGGTTGCTCCCATCTCTTATCTTACTTGGGCCACCTGGCATGGTTGGATGGTGGAGAGGGGGGTGAGATTCGAAGAATCTCAGTAGTTCAACTCTCATTCAAACATACATACATTGCGTGCAACAAGTCTCATTATGCATGTATGGCATGTTAGCATATAAAACATGATGAAAAACATTTGAAACATGTAAAATGGCCATGGATAACATTCAAGAGCTCGCTGAGTACTTGGATCGGCCTCACCCCTTCCCTTATGGCTTTTGGATTTGCCTTCCCATACTTTTAGAGGTATTTAGACTCACCCTTACTCTTTGGGAGTCAACCTCACTTTTGGGAGACATGGCTCAACCAACTTAGGGCTTCGGCTCATCCTCACCTTGGCTTCAGGGTTATTGGCTTTTCCATTTTCTCAAGCAAACCAATCAAGCATTTAAAACATCATCTCAATCATATCACATAATCATGCTAACACACTTCTCATAGCTCAGCTCATTCATACACACAAGCAAGACAATGTAAACACACAATTATGCATGAGAGAAAGTGGAGAGAACTACCTTTGCTAGCTATTCGCAATTTGCTCTGACACTTGACTCCTCCCTTGTTGGTTTTCGCAACAACTTCTAGATGGGAGAGTTTCCTCGTGAGCCTAACCACACAAAAGCATGGAATTAATACCTTATACTCAATTCTTAAGCTAGGGATCTCTTCTAATTGGCTCTACTGAGCTTCTCACTCTAGGTCTTTCCTCACTCTAAGGCCCATGAACTATCCCTCTCTTTTCTCAACTCTTAAGAAAGGGGAAAAGCAAGAAAGAGAAGACTATCTACTTCTAATCTCTCTCAAGAATGGTTTCCCACTCTCTCTCCTCTGAACCAGACTCAACCCTAACCATTTTCTACCATTTAAACCGTGAAAAGGAGGGAAAAAGGGGAGAAGGCAACTTACTAAGAGGAAGCTATGAAAATTCATACATTTCTTGTGCTTTCCTCTTCTCTTCAGCTTCTCACTCTCTCCTCCGCCCTTTTCTCTCTCCTAAGACGAGTTAGAGTCGGTTAGAAGAAGAAAAAAGAGATTTGGAAGCTTTTAAAAAGTCGAATTCTCTTTTTCTCGCTTTTCTGGACCGCTCTCGCTATAGCGAGTTAGTGACCTCGCTACGGCGAGCTCGTGTCTGTTCCAGACCTCTGCCTTCGCTATGGCGTCGCTACGGCGAGATCGTGTTTGTTCCAGACCTCTGCCTTCGCTATAGCGCCGCTATGGCGAGCAACTCCTTGGTCTCTATATAGAATGCCATACTCGCTATAGCTAGGAACAATTTCGCTACGGCCAGCAACTCACTGGTCTCTATATGGAATGCCGCACTCGCTATAGCTAGGAACATATTCGCTACGGCGAAGAGGCATTCTCGCTATGGCGATTCCATATCTCGCTATGGCGAGAAGACTTAGAAAATTCTCAGCTCTTCGAAAATTTTTCAGCTTTTCTTTCTCTTCCTTTTTCTCACTTCTTTTTCTCTTTTCTTTTTCTGGGTTATTACAGATTGCCACAGAGACAACCCCTTTGAGACAGGAGAACCAAGAGCTTAGAGAGCAGAATCAGCATATAACAGAGCAGAATCAACGTATAATGGAGCAGAATCAACAAATCTTGTCTCTACTAGACCAGCATCAGCAAACACTTAATAGATTGCAAGAACTTGAATCACGATTATCTCGTGCCCCATCCGATTCTAATGATTGTCCTCCATCATAAAGATGATTTTATTTCCCTTTCCTTATTTTAAGATATATGTTTTGTTGAGAATTGTGATAATTTGCTTTAGAATGATTATCATTTAATTAAGAATCATTTTAATATATGTCACTTTTTTGTTGAATATTATTGCACTATTATACTTTACTGGATAAGGAGAAACACTTAAACCTAAAATTTTATTATTTAATAATAATGTTATTTTCAATTTATCTTACTTTATTATGCTTTTATTGTATTTTATTGGATAGGTAATAAAGTAATATTGAGTTTAAATTCAACAAATTATTTAATAACATCACAAATTACATTAACGACAAAATATTCCATCACAAATGCGTCACTAATCTATCGCTGATTAGCAATGAAATTTCCATCACAAATCTGTCGCTGATTAGCGACGAAATTTTCGTCACAAATCTGTGACTGATTAGCGACGAAATTTTCGTCACAAATCTATCACTGATTAGCGATGGAATTTTCGTCACAAATCTGTCGCTGATTAGCGATGGAATTTTCGTCACAAATCCATCGCTGATTAGTGACAAAAAATTCCGTCACAAATCCGTCGTTGATTAGTAACGAAATTTTCGTCACAAATCCGTCACTAATATTTCGTCACAAATCCGTTGCTAATTAGTAATGGAATATTTCGTCACAAATCCCTCACTAATTAGCGAGGGACTATTTCGTCACAAGATTAGTGACGGAATATTTTGTCACAAATCCGTCGCTAATTAGCGACGGAAGATTCCATTACTAATCCATCACAAACTTAAAATATATTACCCTAATAATTAGCGACAGAATTCTTTTTTGTGACGGAATATTCCGTCACTAATTAGCGACAGAATTATAAATTCCGTCACGAATAAATCAGTGACGATGAAATTAGCGACGGAAAAAATCCGTCACTAATTCCGTCGCTAATTCATTTGCGATGGAATTATCCACATTTAGTGATGAAAAATTCCGTCGCTAATTTCTGTTTTTCTTGTAGTGGTTTACGGAGCTTGCACAGTTGATTCACAGCCAGATCCGCACAAAGAGATCAAGCTATAGCACTATGTCTCGCTTCTCATTTTGCAAAATGAAGATGCAGTGCAAATGGAAGGTTTTTAAAAATGTTTTCTCACAAAAAATTTTGTGAGAAATAAGTGATTTATTGCAGTTGCTTCTCTTGGGTTTTTCCGTGAGAAAATGCCTTACTTTAGAAAGTGTCTCATGAAATATTCTATGAGAAAACTCTCATAGAATATTCCATTAGAATTATTTATGTGAGATAGATTTCTAACGAATAAATCCGCAAGAAACTGGAAAAACGATAACAAATGTATTTCTCTTTTTTTTTCTCTCATAAAAAATTATCGTAAAAATAGCTTTCCGTCTTTTTGTGTCACTGTTCTCACGATATTTCTCTCCATTTTTTCTCTCAGAACTTTTTTGCGAAAAAGTTCTGTGACAAAATTTATTCTGTGAGAAATTGCATAAGAATATTTGTAAAAAATTCTCACAGAAATTATTCTGTGAGAATTTTGTTGATAAATTTTAGGTTTTCTTGTAGTGAATTATGTAGTGCCTCATGACAGTTTCCTACCAACTACCCTTCAATGGAAGCCCCACTCAAAGCTTTCTTCCTCAAAGAGATATCAAACTGGGAGACTTGCTTTCTCCGTACATTTTCATAGTATGTTCTATTGCCCTCTCTTATCTCATCACACAAGAAGAAGCAAACAACAATGGGAAAGGCATTAAAATTTGTAGAGATTTGGAAGCCGTATCCCACGTCCTGTATGTTGATGACGTGATTCTCTTTTCTGAGGGCACACCTGAAGCATGCAAAATGGTCAAAAACGTTATTGATCTATATTGCCACCTTTTAGGTATCAGCATCAACAATAACAAATTTGAATTAATCTTCAGCCTAAATACCCCCCTCAGGTTCATGAAGTTCCTCTCTGGTACCTTCAACATCAAACTTGTATCTAGGCCAAACAAATATCTGGGGAGTTGGTTAGATCTAGGAAGAAACAAATCTATAATCTGTAAGGATATGGTAGCAAATAGTAACTCCAAGCTCCAATTTTGGAAGGCAAGTCTCCCATCTCAAGCTGCAGGAATGACTCATAAAATCAGTTATAAATTCCTCCCTAATCTATCAGCTATCCTACATTTGTCTACCACAAAAATATTGCTCTTTGCTTGATTCAAGATGCAGCAATTTCTTCTGGGGTTTTAACAAGGATAGGCCGCATATTCATCTATTGAAACAGTCAAAGCTCTGTCAACCAAAGAGGGAAAGGGGGCTAGAATTCAGACCATTCAACCTTTTCATTAATGCTCTGTTGGCAAATCAAGTGTGGAAGCTAGCCAATTCAAATCACAATTCTCTGATGGCTAGATGTCTAAGACGAAAATATTACAAGAATATAACAACAGGTCAGTTCCATAACCATTTCAATGCATCCTAAATCTGGAAAGGAATTTCTAAATCCAATGACATTATCACTTCAAAACTTTCTCGGGAACTTGGCTCAGGAAGTACAATCTCGATCAACTATAACCTTTCGGGGCCTATGCAGTCAAATCATCAAACACAAATCACTACAGTTCTGACCTTATCCTGCACGAAGATGGTAAATAGGATTTGGGCTTGATAAACTCGTTATATTCAGAAGGAGATGTACAAGAAATAAGGCTTACCCCCTTTTCCATATTCTCAATGCAAGACTGGCTGAACTGGAAAGGAAGTGAAAATGGCAATTATAGCACAGGAAAAAAAGGATATAAATACATCTTTGAAAATTTTAGATCAACGCACCCATCAGCCGGAGGCACAAATTGGGACAGGCTTTGGAAAGCCAAGCTCCCTTTTAAAATGCTGCTCTTTATTTGAAAAATCCTCAATAAAGCTATTCCTTGTGCAGAAATTCTAAGAATCCGCCACCTGTAGTCTACGTAAGAATGTACATTCTGTGGTGAACATTAGGAAGCTCTAAACCATATCTTCATGAAATGCAATTTTGCACGTGCAGTATGGTTTGCATCGCCTATGAATTTAAGGATGGATAAAATACACAATTATGTTACCCTATGGTTGGAATCATGGTTCCTGCAGTACCCGCCCATGCTACAGCACCAAGATCACTTCAGAAGAGTCGTTGCAATTACGCTACACTGCATATGGGAGACAAGGAATCGATCCAAGACTAAAATGATTCTGTAGATTGTAAGCCTAGCTTGGGACCACACCAATGAAGAGATCAGTCCTCCCAAAACACAAATGCCAAGAATATCTGGTGCATCATAAGAAGCCAAGCAATGAAGAGTGGCTGCTCATCACTCATTTCAACAGCAAGAAGCGACTGGGCCAGAAAAGAACTCTCACTCATACAGTTATCCTTTATAACAGTTCCATCGTCCGAAGCTTTACAAGAACTCTGGCAATGCAAGAGAATTCTGCACACGAGAAATATGATGCTATGGATTCAAGCCTCCTCAGATATTGTGCAAAAGCCCTTACAACAACAGCTGCAGCTCCTTTCTTTCACTCATAAAGATTATGTTTTGATAATGGGAGGCCCCAAAAGAGACTATTTGCGACAGCTCCTAGGGAGGACGTCAGGAAGCTAGGCTCCTCGTTTGCCTCCTTCACTCGTGGTCTCTTGCAGTAAAATCTTCAGCAAGGATGGCTACACCAGATGACAACTTATTTTGTTCCCCCCTGACTCCATTATGTTCCCCTCTTGTAAAAAAAAAAAACAGAAAAAAACTTCAAACCAAAGAAGAAAATTTTGTAATTTTTCTTGGACGTACGTTGTCTTTGCAAATTTTCTTTTTTTTTTTTGGGTTATGGCCTATTATCACTAGAATAGTAAGAGTTCTGTATGTATTTAAGGATTACCTTTTTAAACATTAAAGAAAGTTAAGAAATCAATATTTTAGAGCATTAAAAAAAGTTTAGGAACAATTTTGAAACATTAAAAAAGTTTAAAGGATTGTTTTGAAGGCAAATGGACACTTTAAAGACAGCGTTTTTGTCCCCTTGGGATGCATAGGCAATGTTAATTGTATACGTTAAAAGTATCCTAAAGAATGTAATAAAAAAAGAACAAATATAGAGCAAATTAAAGTCAAGGTAGAAAATTGAAATTACAAAAATACTCATTGATCAAATTAAAACAAATAAATATGTGTTTGGAAACGCGATAATTTCTCCCAAAATCACGTTTGACATGAAGCAAGATATTGATACTTCTATATGAACGTGATTTTTCACTGTGATTCCAAATGAGTTCTAAATAAGCTAGGGTTTGCAAAGTTGATAAGTCTAAAAAAATTTCCTTAATTTAAAAGTTATTCAATTTTCTTTTAATTTAAAAAGCCTAAATTAATGTTAAGAGTCTTGCTTCAAATAGGACTGCTCCTTGTCTAATTTTTCATGTATCAAGATCAGTTATATCTAATTAATGTGAGTATTCAACTAATTATCAGACATGTAAAATTCTTATAATGTTTATGTAAAACATTAAAAAGTTAATATATAATTTCTTTACTACAATTACAATGCATTTATATTATATTTGTAGTGAAAAAATATTAATATAGACACACATTGTAATGTATTTAAAATCATTATTTATTCAGTTGGTTAAAAAAAATTAAAAAACATTTTATATTTTGTCATTATCATTTCAATTGAACATAAATAGAACCATGCAACAGTGCATATGAATATTTGTTAGACTAAGAAACCACCCCCGCTTTTAATGCGTCAATTTGAGTCTTCTTTTCTTGCTGTCCAACATTAATTGGGTTTCCTTAAAAAGCTCCGAAGAAAGAAAATCGCGAAGAGAGAGAGGCCCATATTCATCTCTCCCATCATCATATCTTCGTCTTCATTTTCAATGGGAGATAGAAAAGATGATGTTAGAATCTATGTAATCTGTGTGTTCTTCTTCGCATGCAGCACCACTGGGGGAATCCTCCTTTGCCTATACATATTCCTCCCAACTTCACAGGGCGGTGCACCATGGTTCTCCATTCTAGGCCTTGTCTTGGTCGCAATCCCATGGATCATTTGGTTTTTCATTTATTTGTATCGATGCTTCAAACCCATGGTTGATGCCCAATTCGACGACCGTCACAATCATGCTAAACCTTCCGGCACACCGAAATCTGCCCTCGTAACTGAGGTCATCGCAAGCCCTTATGGTAGCGGCCAAGAAGCCGCCGCCTTCCATTCCTCGGTTGACCCTGACGGAGAGCGCCATGTCCATTTTGGAGCCGTTGTGGTGGTGGAGAACGGATCCGGCGGTGGCAGCCAGAGACAGCAGCAGGAGGCTGCCGTGGACCGCCACGAAGAGTTAGCACAGAAGGAGCCTGAAGAAGGAATATTAGAGAGTGAGATGCCTTTAACCTCAGCCAGTCGATCTTGATGCATTGCATGGTATTTTCAATAATGGAGGTAAAAGGGAAATTATGGAATTGAAGGCCATGTATGCCTGCGAGAGATTAGATCATAGGGAGATAATTTGTGATTGGAGGGACAAATTAAGGCCTAAGGGGAAGTCCGTACGTGGTATGATTTGAGGTCTGCATTTGAGCCGTGTACAAATGATGATGGAACTAAAAATACTGACAAAAAACGAAAAAGGTATGAAATTCGAACAGTATATTTGCTGGGTTGCTTATTTCCCATGTCTCTTCTCTTTGTCTCTTGAATAGGTTCGGACTTTCCTTGTAACAACAGGAAAAAAAGGAAAAGATGTGTTCAGTACTGTCAATAGAATTGATAATAGTGATTGTAAAGGAGAGTTAGTACAGATGGAAACTTTAAAACTTCATGATATGTGTTTAATTATTTTTTTTCTTTTTTGGTTTAAATCTGCATATACATGTACAGAAAAACCTGATTTTCAAGCTTATTAATAATACATATAGAGTAAAACTCGTTCGGAGCATTTTTGTAACTTCGAGAATAAATAGTATTTAGTACTTAAATAATATCTACGGAGGAAAGGGAATTTAAGAATATAATGTAATTATTAGAATATAGTCATTCGTGTTACTCAAAGCTGTGAAAATGATCATTATCTGGTGTCAATATGCTCATTCATTTCAATTTCCTTGACATTATTTTCCGAAAATTGTCATATATATAGAGTCAGATTCAACATTAAACTTGTTGATCCCCACATCCTTTGCCGCTAACAATCCCTTCTTAAAAGAGGCAAGGTTTCAGCTCTAAATAATGGTAAATACAGGACTTTTCATGACTTCATCGGAGGAATTATCTGTCTTCATTTTACGACCCTTCATCTGGTGCATAACGGTGCCTCACGACTACAAATATATTTCCCTTAAGATGATGTTTTGTTAATTCCCAATACATGTGTCAAACCCCCGGACAGGTATGATCAACAAAAGTGCGAGGTGAATTTTGTATCCGTAAGTCAAATAGAACAATATGCAATTATCTTTTTACCATACCAAACACTAAGAAGACTCAACTCGAGATCTTTGTCAACGATGCCAATTCAATAATTTAGAACCTTTGACTATATGATTAATTATTCAATTTTAACTTCTGTAAAAATTTTGATAGTGTTTTCCAAAAATAGGATATCTTAAAATTTTTGCAATGGTCAATAAACCTAGCAATACAAATAGGAGAGCTTTACTCTCGAGTCAGTTAATTGCACAATCTACATTGGGTTGGAAAATCAAACCTTTGGTCTTGTAGGTCTAAACTAGATTACAAATCCTTCAATGTATAATTTTTAAAGAAAATCTTGCCCATGGACAAATGCAAGGTATATCATCCGAATGCTAATCCACCTACTCCATAGGACTGAGTTGTAACTAGTACTACTACCTAAAATTTGTAAAATATTAAAGGGTAAGTTTGATACTCAATGAGTAAAGAATACAAACTATGAGAGGGAGGGGACAAGCCAAGAGCACACACAAGTGTTTTAATGAAAATCAATAAATAAATAATTATAATAATTAATAGTAAGAAGTCACCATGAGAAATAAACTATAACTACAAGGAAAAAAACAAAAGAAAAATAGTGATCAAACATTCCCTCACTATTCTGCCATTGTATGGTTATAGTTAGAGTATAGGAAAGAAATAGCAAGAAAACATTCTTCCACTATACAAGGGTCACTAACTTATGAGGGAAGACTTCTCTCCCCAATCCCTCTCTGAAAAAACTAGCTAAGGACAATTCCCTCCCCTCATCTCCATTGTTATAATTGGATTAGTAAATGGCAATTCTCTTGGCAATCAGTGAAGGCATGGTGAAGGAATATTCACTACTAATCTTGCTTGCCCTTCTTGTCCTAATCCTTTGCTATTTTCCTTACAATTCCCTTATTATATCTCTTGCTAATCCCTCTTGGTTCTCTCATTATGTTTCCTCGCTACTCCGTCTTAGTTCCCTATCTATTTTTTGTTGCTAATCCCTCATTATTTTACTACTGGTTAAGAAAAAAGATTTGGAATGTTTTATTTGTTTTATATTTATTCCTATATTTAACCTAAAATGAAACAACATTCAAGTAGACAGCTAGCAATTGAAACAATAAAAATATATATTACTAAGCCATAAATTATATTATAAAAGTCCATAACTATCTGAAAAAATTGTTAATAGAAAGCTCTTAACAATATCTGAGCCTTTATGTTCTTCTCCATTGACATTAGTATACCTGGAGAAAGTGATGTGTTGATATTAGTAAATCATATAATAATAGAGGTGTAACATAAATGAAAAGACAACAACTTCAATGTATAATTTGAAAATAAGAAAAAAGATAAAATAAAAGGAACTTTAACATACCTTGGAATTAAGAACTGTGGAAATTTGTATCATCTAGGTTGGTCTTGTCTTCCTCCTCTTTGAAGACCTTAATATCATCAATGTTTTCATTATTATTGATGAAGTCATTGTTGAAGTAAACTTCTTACAAGTTATGCATTTCATTAATAGTAACTTCTTCCCTTAAAGCATATTCATTGAATAATACAATTACCAATTCATCTTCCTCAGCAAAGATATGATGCACATCTCTTGGAGATGTGTCTCCCTAGTAGTAATCAATGGTGTTGACTTAATTGTGGACTTTAATCCCTTTATTGAGTGTCTCAGTTGTAAAGATTTTTTACCTAACCTTGTAAGGTACCTATCATTCCTTACTACTTTTGTCACCACTAAGTAAATATCTTGTGTAGTACACTTGTTGTGCTTGCTCAACTAACACAAACGCATTAAAAGTTTGAAAGGTTGTCCATGGCTTGACGTCAACTAACCCAAACTTATCATTAACCTTGATACCATTGCTTGGATCATGCTAATGGCACCAGAACAAAAATACTTTATTCTAGACTCCCATATATGGTTACTCTATGATCTCCTTAAGAATGCCATAAGATTCCAATTTACCTTTACTAGATAGACTACTCCATATTGAGACACCATTATTTATAGTTGTTTTATTTTAGCTATATTCTTTTGGGTGGAATATATATCCACTGATTATTACATCATTATAACAATTCACCTACTTTGTCAGACTAAAGATTACATTTTAAATCATTATATTATTAACTACACTTATATTTTCATAAGAACCATCAAATGACTTAGTTCTACAATAAACATATCACATTACTGTGCTAAAAATATGAACTTACTGGTTGTTTCAGCCATTTAGCAAATTCTGCATCATGATATGTCAATATTTTATCATGTATGACATTATGGTTTTTGTTTTATAAGCAAGTCTTCAAATTTCCTATTGAATGAAAGTAATGTCAAAACATATATCTATCAAATTTCCTAATTAATTGAGATATATGTGTAACTTATTGGAGAGAAGGCTCAACTTCAGTGCAATTGACTAAAACATATGTATGAGCAACAGAAAGCTCTATGTTTGTAAGGAGCTTTCATGCAAGATCTCTAAAGGCCTAGCAAGGATATGCAAATATAAATAAGCACTGACTATATGTGTCATCCCAACCATTATTACTTTGTGTAACTTGAGTGTGTTTGGTTTACAAGTATGGCTCAAAGTATAGTGAGGCAAAATTATAGACCTCTTTGAATAAATATGCTTAACAAATGGAGCTTGCAACTCTAGCCTTATTCTTTACCCTCATCTTTAGATACAGTATACAACTTTTAAATGGATACATCTTTCTAAATTGCATAGGACCTTTAACCTTAGTCTTATATTACAGATGCATAACTAGATGTTTCATAATATCGAAGAATATGAGGGGAAATATTTTTTCTAACTTACAAATTATTTCAATAATAAACCTTTTTACCTTTTCTGTTTCAGATGCTTGAGTCTTAAATGCACACATTTCCTTAAGAAACAAACTGAGTTCAGTAAATGCTCCTTATATTGGTTCTGATAATGTATTGCAAAATGCTAGTGGAATTAACCATTACATAAACACATAGTAATTATAACTTTTCATCTCATATATTTTCCTATCAATCACATTTATGCAGCATCCAAGATTTAATGCATATCCATCTTGAAATATCAATTGTTTGATTCACTTACCTATTGTCTTCTTCTTGGTGGTATTGAAGACGTATATGGCCTTCTAGTTCTTACACTTTCCACCTTCATTGATCAACTTTAAGGCTAGTCATTTGCATATCATCTTCATATCTTCTTATATATTTACATTATCTTTTGTCTTGCCTTTTATGTCCATGATAGTGTTGAAGATATTGTCAAAACATATTCTTTTCTATATTAATGACATCAAGGTTATGTCATTTCAAGTTTATGTCCCAATAGTGTAAATCCAATAGTATGCTCCTTTTAATGTAAATATGATCCCTTCCAAATCCACCTTGCCTTTATGGACTTGATTTTAACCTAAACACAGTCTCCCCGAATAACAACACCCTATTAAAGATGCCCATCTGGCTTAATTGTTCAGGGGGCAAAGATTTCTCCATTGTGGATTTCTTGAATGAATTTTTATGTTGAAAAGGATGTTCAAGAGATAGATATTAGTGGTGGCAATCAAACCAACAACATTTCAAACTATGTTTCAACATGAATGACTTGGTATTATCCATGAAATAAGGACAAGCAAGTCTTTTATGTATGCTCCAGCCAAACAACATGCCTGAAATGGAGAAGTCATTGATGGTTTACAACAATGCTGCCCTTATGTTAAAATTCTACTTTTTTGCCATGTCATCGACTAAGAGCCTTAAGTCTACATGCAAACTCTTATTAGATGACTTTGGCCCAAGAATTACCAAGGTGATAAAGATGTGTTCCCTCCTCATACACATGCTAGGTGGAAGGTTGTATGGTGTTACAAACACTAACCAATGGGAGCATGGTGTGGCTGAGGTATAGAATGGATTGAAACCATATGTGTAAAGGTTGAGGTTAACATTTCAGGTCTCCCTAGTAAATGTAAGGTGAGTAATATTAAAATATTTCCAAGAGTTTATATCTAATGGATAATTGATACACCATTCATTTCATGGACCCCTTTAAGTGCCAACACATCCATTGTGCAGTGTTCTTAGATATAAATAAATGCTAGAGTTTTAGAATAATGGGAAAATGCTGTAACACTGAGAATGAGACATCTTTCTTATTCCTTTCACTCTAAACCTTTAGGTTGAATTAAGGATGTTGGCATGCTAAAGAAATAATCTTCTCACTATTTTCTTTGTAATACAACATACAGTGATTAGGATATGCATCAATATTTGTATATCCTAACCTAACTCATTCACTACTTGTTTAAACTTATAAAATTTTTTTGGCAGCCTCTATGAATTGGGAAGCATACTTTTGACTATGAAAATCATACGATTATAACAAGTCCCACTTATGTTGAACTTTGACTTCAAATTTAGGAGTTATGTCATTACTGATAACTTACTGTGATTTACACAATCATCTAGCAGTTTGTCGGTGTCCTTTAGTAGGTCAAAGAACCTTTACACTAATTTATTCGATTCATCTTTGAACTACTTATCATCACAATCCATTATTGCCCAATGCATTCATAACCATTTCAACATAAGGTTTTTTACTCTCTACCTCATTAATGACAACATTTGTAATTGAAGCACTATCTTTCCAACACATGTCCAATTGAAATAGACATCCATAAACCCATTTGTATATAAGTATTTTTCTATCAAGTACAATACCCCCTAATAAGGTTCTTGCATCATTTTCATGAACATAAAAGCCAACTCAACTAATCCACTACTCATTCGTGCTCACTTGAAATCTTAAGGAAATCATCAACCCTATCTGTAAACTTTTTGGTTATTCAACCACTTGTGGAATCCCTTCTTTGTAACATCTAACTTCAATTAGGTCTCATAGTTTTTGTAAATCAATTCATATCAAATACTTTGAAATACATTGTTGCATAACATCATCATCACTATGACAACTTATAAAAATGGCATACCTTGTACTTGATAAAATTTTAGCAGCATTCAAGTGCATGAAAAGATTAGGGAAACACCAACACAATCAAGTGTGTACCTAGAGAACAAAAGTAAATGTAATGTTTAAAAATTTCACCAAGTACATGTATGACATTTTTATAAGTACTATTATTTCATGTAGGATAAAAGTCTTCTAAAATTGTCCAACATTAGAAAATTTAAGATTCAATACAATGAGATATGCCTTGAATTGGATGAATATGCTCTCATGGATCAAATCTTGAATAGGAAAATGAGGTTTTTCTTCAATTTTTAAATGACCTTAATATTCCTACTGCAACTTTGATAAAGTTTTCGTTAAAGAATAGACTCACTTAAAATTTACATACACCAATTTAAACAAATACATATATACATTACAATTATATGTTTATAATACTCACCACAAAACTAGAAGACTAAAATGAGCCAATAGGCAATCACTTGTGAAGCTTTGCAAAATGAAATAAATCTTAGCATAACCGACAATAATCTCAATGACAAAGGTACTAAATATAAACCAAAAGGAAATAAAATCAATTGAAAGAATACAAAGCAAAAAAACTACTTACTAAAAAACAACAATAAGAGTGTTTGTAAGGGTGAAATGCCCATTTAAGCAAGGGCAAAATGCCTTTACATGGTAAGGGCGAACCTATGCTTGCTAAAATCACCCCTGTATAACAAAGGTGATTATGTAGAAAAGGAAGGGAGGAGAAGAGAGGGATAGAAAGAGATTTAAAGCACATGAGAAAAAGAAAAGAGGAGAGGATATAATAAAACAAAATCTACTATTTTAATAAGGGACATTACCCTCGCTAGTCCTTCACTAAGTAATACATACGAGGGTTAAAAATATCTTCACCAATCTTTGGCAACTCAATAAGGGAATATGATGTTACCAAATGACTAACAAGAGAGTTTCTTAATGAGGGAACTATGTCTCTGCAAACCTTTAAGACTTCATTATAAAGATTACCACAACATACCTGCATTTCTTTTTCATAGTAAAAAAAGTTAGTAAGGAATTTATTTCTCTTACCATTCCCTCAAAATATAACAAATGACTAGCGAGGAACTAGAGATGGATAAGTTTTTAGCATATTAGCAAAGGTCTCTTCCCTTGCTAATACATTGCTAATCTATTGTATATATTTGTAGCACCATTTACATGTTTTTCTCTCTTATTACAATAAGATTTAACAAAGATTTTGCCTTTCTTGCTAATCTCTTAGTGTTTAACGGGGGATTATCAAGAGAATTTCTCCCTTGCTAAGTTCTTTCGCTATTTGCCCTTTTCATATAGTGTATGACATGTAGATTAGAAAGAAACATTGTAATTTTAAGAATTAAGTAATTAAAGATTAGTAGAAATAATCTCAAGAAAGAATAAATAGTTTCAAGTAAATATATAACAAGAATTTCTCAAGTCCAATTTATTTAAAGCTTCCACTAGTAGGAAGACTTAATTAGAACCATAGATCCATTGTGACCACATAGCTTATGTGGATAAGTTACCAGATTCATCATGAACACATATGGTAAGCAACCATTCTATCATGAATTTACCACTCAAGTGAGATAAAATCCCTTCGTATCATGTGTGTTGGTCTTCACACATGTCTAACTTATCCAATACCTTTGCTTGTTGGGGTTTAAGCCATGGTGTGCTAAGAATTAACAAAATTATTATTAGTAACCAATGTTCTATACCTTAGTTCCTCCCAAAAAATAACACAAGTAACACAAGTATTAAAATGCATGAAGTTCATTTTAGAAATCATAGAATTTAAATAAATCAAGAATTTTTATTTAAGATCTAGCTTACAAATTGAGCACTAATATTTGATGCAAAATAAACATCATAAGTTATGGTGCCACCAAAGTTCTTAGTACTTTCAAATTTACTCTGTTACCAATATACTGATCTTGGTTTATAAATAATCTTTTCACATAACCATTTTTGTTGTAAAAGATATTCACAATGGATCATCATTTATTCGAATAGTTCACTTAAATAGAAAAAAATTAATTTAAAATTTACCAATTCAAAGGACAAAGTAAACTAGAAGGCTTGTCTTGGACGTTGGATTATGAATCAAAGAACTTATTGAATAAAAGAAATAAGACAAAAGTATAAAAATGATCATAGTAAACATTATCTACTCACCGTACATTAATGATGGTAAAGTATTTCCTTACTGCCTGACCCAACAAAACCTTAGTATCACAATGTCCTTAAAATTTCCCGAAGTTATTAAGGATATGCAACTTAGAAATTGATATATTACATTAAAGTTAAAGACACAAATTCTTTATTATTGCCTTTATACATCGATAAGAATATAAACTTTTTTTGGTCACGTATTAATCTTTATTCATTAAATACATTTCCATTCATGAACCAAGACTCCTTGCACATTGATATTTCGATATTATTATATTTTATATCTCTCATATTTATCCTTAATAATAATTTATAGTGGCTAAATTAATGATTTTAGATTTATTTTATATTAAGCGGGCTAAATTTAGATTAATGAATTTTATTCACATTTTTTATATTTTTTCAATGGAAGCCCAATTATTTTTATTTGTGTTTTGCAAGTTACATAAGTCACTAAAAGGATTTGGATATTTTCTTATTAGGCCAAAAATGTAGGCTTTTTTGCTTTAAGATTAGTATTAGATTTCTTTTAATGTAAAAAAATTTTTTGGACCATTGGATGCACTGAACCCATTGTAACCCTTGGATCTTTCTTAAGGAAGAAGGCGACATCATCTATATATGAATGAAAAGCTGTCACCATAGAACAAAATTCATCTTCTCTATTTCTCATTCTTATTTTTGTCTTTTCATAGCTTCCTAATTTTTCTTTATTATCAATCTAGAGGCTAAACCTGATATCGAAATTGAGTCCATAGTTGTATAAAACTCTGGTTGGATTTTGATTTAAGAAGAATTTCATTTTTTTGTTCTCTTTGTTTTCATGTAATTTATATCATTTTGGTTAAATAATTTTTGTTGTTTGAATTTTGATTCATTTGAGCTATTTGAGGATGTAATTTAATTCAATCAATTAATTAATCAAATAAATTCATTCTGAACCACGTTAGGATTTTGCATGCGTCTCTAGTCAATTGTGAAATAGTTTAGCTTCATGACATTGATAGAAGTGCAATTGTGTTTTGATTAACAATATGAACTAATTAAAATCCTGAATGGTAGGTTAGGAACATTAATTGAAAATAATCAAAGGATTAAAATCAAACCAGAGGTATTTTAGGTGACAAGGATAGGGAAATATCAGGGGAAGGATTCTACATTGGTTGCATTTCATTCTAATTAATTAACTATTTGGTTTAATTAGTGCAGCTTTATATTCAAATCCCCAATCATCATAATTTTAGTTTTGTGGTTCCTAAACTAATTAATTTGATTAATAGCTCCTCAGGAGATGACCTGGTGGGTATTATATTGTAAACCAATAAAAATTCACTAATCTTAGCTAGTTAAACAATTGCGAGTGAACAGTTTTTCTTTACCAAGATTTTGGTGCCATTGCTGGAGAGCTAACTAATCATAATCAATTAGAATTGAAAATTCCTTACTTTCAATTTTTGGTTTAGCATTTTTATAGTTTCAATTTTTGGTTTAGCATTTTTTCTTAGTGTTTGTTGTCAGTTGTCGATGTTTTGTGACTGTTTTAGGCAATACTGGCAAAAGGGGTGACTAACTCCAATTGAGTTGAAACTTGATATATAAGTTCTAGGTGTTGTAAGGATTCAAATTTGCAACCATGCTGCGACCTAGGCCACTTTTTGGCCAAATTTTATCGTTCAGACCACTTTTTCAAAATTTTTAGTATTTTTTACTTTTATTTTTAGCATTTTTCCTAATTTTTCTGATTTTATCTTGATTTCTCTTGGCAATTTTTAGGCGTTCTTTTTCATTTTATTTCATTTTTTGTGTATGACAAAATCTTCCAATGGAGATTTGGTTGAGTTTGATCGAGAAATTGAAATGAGTTTTTATAAACAATTTAGAAACTGTAAGATTAAAGAGGCTATGACTAGTGAGTTTGTTTCTGAGATAATAGACAACATAGGAAGTAATTGTGAACTAAATTTGGATTTGGATTTTGATTCTGAAGTAGTAAATATGTTAGTAATAATGATAGGACTCTTAGAGAATTGGCTGCACCTAATGTTAACTGTTAACCATTGTGTATTCAATATCTTGAACTTGATGCTACTTTTGAACTTAAAATTTAGATTAATATATTTGCCTCCAAAGTTCCATGGTCTTGCAGGGGAGGATCCTTACAATCATCTCAAGGAGTTCCATATGGTTCGTTCTACCATGAAGCCACAAGGAGTTTTAGAAGAGCACATCAAGCTTAGAGTGTTTCCCTTCTCACTGGATAGGGCAGCTAAGTATTGGCTTTATTATCTTCAACTAGGCTATCATTTCCTAGAATGAATTGAAGAGGGTGTTACTAGAAAAATTCTTTTCGGCCTCAAGAACTACTGCCATTTGAAATAAAATTAGTGGTATTAGATAGATAAATAGAGAAACACTACATGAGTACTAGGAGAGGTCTAAGAAAATATGTGTAAGCTGTCTTCACCATCATATCAGTGACCAACTTCTGATTCAGTATTTTTATAAAAGCTTGCTACCCATGGATAAAAGTATGGTTGATGCAGCTGTAGGTGGATCATTGGTTAACAAAACCTCAATTGCTACCAGAAACCTCATTGCAAATATAGCACAAAATATACAATAGTTTGGCACCAGAATAAACACACCAACAAGAGGTGTAAACGAAATCTATGTCAATCATATGGATCAACAAAGAATAAAAAATAAACTTAAGAAGTTAGGTTCTATGGTCAGACAGCTAGCACTCGGGCAAAGATAGTCCTAACAACTTCTTGTACCTTTGTGTGATATTTGTTCGTTAACCACACATGCCACATATCAGTGTTCCCAATTGCAAGATAATATAGAATCATGTGCTGGCATATTCCTTGGTAGACCTTTATAGCAGCAACAACAAAATAGATATGACCCTTATGCAGCAACATATAATCCCATATGGATAGATCATCTAAAATTAAGATATAATAGTGGGTCTAACCAACAAAAATAAAAATTCAATACTCTTGGCCTAAACAACTAATAACTTTTGAGAAAATCCATGCAGTAGATGGATAAGTTAGAACAAAATCTAGAAGATATAGTGAAGCAGTGGGCAACAAATATAATTCAATTATAGTAGCGAACAGATATGATAATTTAGAGTTTAGGGGCCCAGATTGGCCAACTTGCAACAAATATCAATGAGTTGAGAAGTCAAGGTTCTGGCCAATTACCCTCATAGCTTGTGACCAAACTGAGAGGCAATGTTAGTGCAATAATTTTGAGGAGTGGTAAGCACGTGAATGTACACATCACACCTTCAACAGAAGTGCTGCAAGAAAAAGAAAGTGATAGAGAATAACTAACCCCTTTAATCTAAAGCAAGAACATCACAAAAAAGGGAGAGAATTCCATATACACTAGACCCCTTCCATTCCCCAATAAAATTACACAGTCTAAGAAAATTGTAGAGGCTGAATTGGATAGAGAAATTATGGAGACATTTAGAAAAGTGAAAATAAATATCCCTCTCTTAGAAGTAATTAAACAGATTCCAAAATATGCTAAGTTTCTTGAGGAGCTATGTACACATAAGAGGAATTTGAAAGGGAATGAGAAAGTCAACATGGGAAGAAATATATAAGCTTTGATTTAACCAGCTATGCTGTCTAAATACAAAGATCTTGGAACATTTACCATTTCTTGCACAACAGGGCATATACAGTTCAATAATGCTATGTTAGATTTAGGAGCTTCCATTAATGTAATGCCTAAGTCTATGTATTTCTTTTTGCAGACTGGAAAATTGAAGTTTACAGGAGTGGTGATTTAGTTAGCAAACAGAAGCACACCCTACCTTGCAGGAGTATTTAAAGACATTTTAGTAAAGGTAAAAGATTTAATTTTTCCTACTGGTTTTTATGTTTTGAACATGGAGAATGATAATATACATGGACATGCACCACTGATTCTTAGTTGACCATTTTTGAAAACTACTAAAATGATAATTAATATGCATGATAGTATTTTATCAATAGAATTTGGTGGTAATGTTATTCATTTTAACATTCTTGATGCCATGAAACACCCTTTAGAAGAACACTCCATTTTGCATGTAAATATGATTAGCTTCTCAGTTATTGATGCTCGTGTGGATATGGATATTGAACTTCCTGACATTATTGAATTTATAGATAGAATTCATTGTTTAGAATGTTATAATGGACTTAATAAATGTACTGCATGTTTTGAGTGAAATACCTTAACTTTCTAACCCTTAAACAAATGCCACATAAACTATCTTAACATATACTTGGCATATAGGTATAAATTTGTAAGAAAGTTGCACTTTTATCTATGATTATTTGCATAGTTGGAAAGCCATATACATCTTTCTTGGCTTTAAGGACCATGTGAATTTACAAATATCATTTTACATCTATAACATATCCATTCAAATCATAAACATCATAATTAATCTCAAGAATCTTATATTTGGAACCAAATTTTAAGAAGAACCATATTTGCTCTCGAGTTTGCTGTCACAAATTTTTGATATAAACTTTTAAAATTCATAACTAATTCTAAAAAAATTAAAAGCAGACATATGATAGGTTTTTAGAATCTCTAGATGTTAGCTAATGATTAAAAATAGTTCTAAACTAAGACAATAGCATTTAGCCTATGAAAAATAATAGAATAGTACATCATGTCTATTCTTAAATAGCTATAGGACCTGAAAATTCAAAATTTTGTTTCTTTCTCTAAAAAGCTCCAAATGAGATGCTCTTAGTGGCTGTAGAAAGCTTATGATACCTAGTTTGTGTTTGTAAAATTTGATAACTATTGGACTTCATTTGGCCCCTGAGTGACATAGGGAAGCAAACTGACCATATGAATAGTATCTATACCAATTCTGCATAATTTGGCCAACTTTGAAAAATCATAATAACTTCTTTAGAGTTCCTAATTAAGTGTTCTTTAGCTCTATGAAAAGCTCTAGATGAGACCTATTTGTTGGCTAAATTTTATGCAAAAACTCATCCATTTGGTCAGACTTTGGTTCAGCTTAAGACATAGTTAATTTTGAAGTCTATAATAGGTTCATAATGCACCAAATGACTTTCTTAACATTCCATAACCACTTGGACACAGGCAAAAGTATGATTACAACATATAGGAGCATGCCAAATGGTTTAAATAATCATGGAGCTCATTCTCACCTTACCACTGACATTTATACACATACACATAAAGACTCATAGGTAGCAAAAACTCATATAATCATTTATTTGGTTCTAAAATAGATACATACACCATATTTACATATATTTAAACATGCTCATAGGTCTACATCATATAGTTTCAATTTTTGACATTAAAATGCTATTAAAAAACCTATTTCTCTACTTTATTATTAACTTCTTGCTCTTTAAGGTGGTTGGCCTCTATTTCTTGGTTCATTTAGCTTACTTAGACAGGGTTAGACATATATGGGAGAAGAGTGAGATTCAAAGAATCCCAATAGCTTTTTATCCTTTCAAACATACATAATGGATAAAAATTCATGTCAAAGATTGCATGTATGACATTTAAGCTACTAGTGAACATACATAAATCATTTTTCTTGTCATATGAACTTATACATATCAAACATAGGCTTCCAAGGGCATTGGTCTAGCCTCACCCAACTTTCTTGGGACTTTTAGATTTGCCTCATTCACTTTTAAGGAATTTTTGACTTAGCCTCACTCTTCTTGAGATTTTTGGCTTTATTTCACCTATTCTTAGAGACTATTGGCTCATCATCACCTATACTAAGGGACTTTTGGCTCATCCTTACCCATACTAAGGAAACTTTGGCATAACCAAACACATTGAAGCCACTTTATATTCATAAACATATTTCAAGAAACATAATAGTACCATAACATGTAATCCATGGCTAGAAACATTTCTTATAGTTCAAATACACACATAAGCACTCAAAGACAAGTAAACATCTAAGCAATGCATATGAGAAAGGTTAAAAAGCTACCCTGAAGCTAGATTACAAACTCTTCCCTTTGTTTATTCCTTTCCTCTCTCGGCCAAACACGTGTAACTAGGAGGCACTTGATTCTCTTAGCTTAGACATATCAAATGAGACATATTTCAATCATTGGAACAAGCTCTAACTCCTTACAAACTCTATGTAAGGCTACTTTCTTCTAAGATACAATTATGGTTCCATACAAGACACAATGAAGCAACTATTAGAATTCATGATCTTGGCTCTAATTTCTACTTCTATTTAAGTCTCTTGACTCCATTTAGACTCCTTGGAGTCATCATAAATTCATTTCAAGGAGCCTAAATACAAATTACTTCTTTATGTCTTGAAATGGAGTCTACTCATTCATCTCATAAACTATGCTTCCTAAATTTATTCCAATGTTTCCTTTGGTGTTCATTTATTATATTTAGTCCCTTTCTAGCCTTAGAAGAAATTAAAACTCTCTCTAGGTGCATGAACTAGCTTAGGCTAAGACATGAGCAAGCTTGAAGACCCATGTAGTTTTGTAATTTTTCTTTAGGGAGTTGGCACATGTAAGACTTCCTAGGTGTTTTGAGAACCCATTCACACTCTTAGACAACTTAAATTATCACTAGAAAGCTTCATATTGGCCAAGGTACAACTAAATCCCTAGGTTTTGTAACTTTAATTCTAATACTTCTTATTCAATTCCAATTGCATAATCTTGTTTCCCACACTCTAAAACCTATGTTCCTCCCTTGGTTTGGTTGGAATTCATCTCCTATTGGATGAGCCTTCCTTCATTCGTCCCCATGGGTGAACTAATCCAGTTTAAATGTGAACTAAACTTCTATCCCATCCTTAACAACTAGCCTTGATGCAGCATCTAGGTAATTCTTATTAGGAACCATTGTAACGAAGTAGGTAGACCATTTGCCATGTGTAAGACACTATACCATAGGTGCTAGAGCTGGAGAAGAAAATCAAGAATAAAATTCCCTCTCATTAGGCTATACTTGGCTGAAACTCAATCAAGGAATAATAAGCAAAAAGATGCAAGGAAAGCCATAGTTCTTACCTTAGTTTCAAAGCTTTTTCAAGGTGCCTTTCTATGCTTCTAGCTTCTCTTTCAAATTTTGATTTCCTCCCTCTAAATCAACCATAAACTAGTCTTAAATTAAACATTAAAACTATAGGAAAAGATAGAAGAAGGAGGAGAACAAGATTAGTAAAGGAAGGAGTATGAAATTTTATGATTTTCCTACCTTTTTACCAAGCCTTTATTCTCCTTTTTCCCCTCCTCTTATGCATCCTTCTCTACTGGTCTCTTCTTTGGTGTGGGACAAAAAATAGGTCAGTTAAAATGAGGGAGAAAGGAGGACATGTTATGTAAAGGCAAGGGGTTCATTTAAAACTTTTTCAAAATTTCAATTTTGTCCTCTTTCTTGGTTCCTTCTATTTGGGATCATTTTAACTCCTTTTTGAGAATCACCTTTTTTATCATAAAATTTAAGTCCTTTAACTTATAAAATGCCTTTGGTTTCACTTAAATTGGATTTAAAACCTTTTCAAATGAACTAGTCAAAATTTGAGTTAACTAATACTTTAAAATATAAACCGAAGGGTTTAAACCATTCTAGGAATTTCTATGATTTTTAAGGCCTTTGAGAATCCCGAGAAACTTAATTTTTTTTATTTAAAAATTTTTCCTTTGAGTTTTCTAAAAAGTACCCAAAATTATGAAAATGTCATTACCTTTCATCTGATTTTATTTAGCTACTTTAGCTCTTGTTTTTAGGCATTTTAAACTTTGGATCCTCATTTCTTATTATTTAGAATTTTTTCCTAATTTTATTTGGCCTCAGATATTTGTATTTAGGGGACTTCCTTTTATAATTAGTTAGTTTCTAACATTTTCAAAAAAATCGACATTACACTAAGATTGATGTATTCTTAAATTCTAATTCTGCATCTAGTTTTGCTTCTGATTTTGATTCTAATTCTGTTAATTTATTTGATACTATTTCCTTTGTTGAGAAAAATGAACAAGTAGAGGCTGCTGTACATTTAAATTCACCCAAATTAGTACCTTTCATACAACAACTACCTACACTTGAATTCAAACCTTTACCTGACAACGTCAAATATGCTTTCTTAGAAGAAGAAAATAAATTGCTAGTAATAATAGTAAATAATCCGCCTGATCATGAAATAAGGTTGTTAGAATTGTTAAAGGAAAAAAAAAAAGCAATAGGTTGGACATTGGCAGATATTCCAGAGATTAATCCTTCCACATGTATGTACAAAATTTTAGTAGAGGAAGGAGCCAAACTAGTAAGGCAACCACAAAGAAGACTTAACCCCACAATCCTGAATGTTGTGAAGAAAGAGGTAAATAAATTACTTTTAACTAGTATTATTTATCCTATATCTGATGGCAAATGACTAAGTCCAGTGCATGTAGTTTCTAAGAAGACTGGCATCATAGTGCTGCCCAATAAGAAGAATGATCTTATCCCTATGAAAGTTCAAAATAGTTTGAGACTCTGCATTGTTTACAGAAAATTAAATCAGGTGACTAGAAAGAACCATTTCCCTTTTCCTTTCACAAATAAAATGTTTGAAAGATTGGCAGGAAAATCTTATTACTATTTCTTAGATAGCTTTTTTGGTTACTTTTAGATTCACATTACGTCAAAGGACTAGAGAAGATTACATTTACTTGCCTATTTGGTACTTTTGCATATAGGAGAATGTTATTTAGACTTTGTAACGCTTCTGAAACATTCCAGTGATGTATGGTGAGCATATTTTTTTATTTCCTTGAACATTGCATGGAAATTTTTATGGATGACTTTACTATTTATGATACCTCCTTTTGATGGCTATTCAATGAGTTTAGGAACGATTTTAGAAAGATGCATTGAGAAAATTTTAGTTTTAAATTTTGAAAAATGTCATTTTATGATAGATTAAAGAATTGTTTTAGATTATGTGGTTTCTAAAAATGACATTAAAGTATATACAAATAAAGTAGATGTAATTGCTATTTTACCATTCCCTACTTGTGTGCAGGAAGGGCATTCTTTACTTGGCCATGCAAGTTTTTACAAGCAATTCATCAAGGACCTTAGCAAGATTGCTCTACCACTATCTAGACTTCTTCAAAAGGATGTTGATTTTAATTTTGATGAGTCATGCAAAGTAGCATTTGATGAGATGAAGAAAAGGTTAACCGCCCCACCTATCATCCAACCTTCTAATTGGGGTTTTCCATTTGAATTGATGTATCATGCGTCCAACTTTGCTGTAGGTGCAATTTTTTTCCAAAGGATAGACAATAAGTCTCATGTGATCTCTTATGTATTCCATAACTTAGGTAAGGCTTAGGTTAATTATACAACTACTAAAAAAGGAGCTTTTAACTATTATTTTTGCTTTATATAAGTTTCGTTCTTATTTGCTTAGTTTTAAAGTTATTGTTTATTCTAATTATGCAACTTTAAAATTCCTACTTAAGAAGCTTGATGCAAAACTAAGACTCATTAGGTGGATGTTGCTTTTACAGGAATTTGACATTGAAATCAAAGATAAGAGTGGAATAGAAAATCTTATGACTGATCATTTAAGTAGAATACCTCACTCTTCATATTTATCTGCTACCAGGGATAGTTTTCTAGATGAATAGTTATACTCATAGTCCTTTGGTATCTAGATAAGGTAAATTTCTTAGTTGCTTCTGAATTTCCTACTTATTTTAAAAAGCACTAAATTAATAAACTTAAGAGTGCAATAAAATATTATATTTAGGATGACCCTTACTTGTGGTGCATGTATAGTGACCAAATTATTAAAAGATGTATTCATGACCATAAGTTTACATCTATTTTACATTTTTATCATACACTTATATGTGGTGGCCATTTTGGTCCTTTGCGTACTGGTAGGAAAGTTCTAAATTTTGGACTATACTGGCCTACCTTGTTTAAGGATGCATATGTTTTCTGTAAGAATTATCCACGATGCCAACAAACAGGTAATGTTTCTCATAGGAATGACATGCTTCAATAACCATTATTATTCTATGAGATATTTAATGTGTGGGGTATTAATTTTATGGGACAATTTCTTATATCTTTTGGTTTTGTGTATATTTTTTTAGCTATTGATTATATTTCAAAGTGGATGGAAGCAAAAGCCACTAGGACTGATGATTCTTCTGTTGTTGTAGACTTTATTAAATCTTATATTTTTTGCAAGTTCGGTATATCTAAAGCAATTATTAGTGATCAAGGCTCCTACTTTTGTAACAAAAACATTAAAGCTTTCTTTCGCAAGTATGGGATGATACATAAAGCAGCCACCCCCTACTATCCACAAACAAATGGTTAAGCAAAGGTTTCATATAGGGAGATAAAACAAATTTTGGAGAAGACAATGCTACCTAACATAAAGGAGTGGAGCAAAAGATTGGAGGATGCACTATAGGCTTATCGTATTGCCTATAAAACTTTTATAGGCATGTCACCTTATAGAATGGCTTTTGGTAAAGCATGCTACCTACCAGTTGAGATTGAGTATAAAGCCTATTGGGCAGTAAAAAAGTGTAATATAGATCTATCTCAAGTTAGTTCTCAAAGAAAATTGCAATGTCAAGAGCTTGAGGAGATTTGGTTGGAAGCCTATGAAAACTTTAAAATTTACAAGGAGAAAACCAAGATCGTGCATGACAAAATATTTGAAAGAAAAGAGCTTCATGTTGGTGAAAGAGTCCTCCTCTATAATTCTTGCCTAAAACTAATGTCGGTAAGTTACGTTCTAGATGGATTGATCTATTTATGGTTACTTATGTTTTTTTTATGGCACAGTTGAGATTATGAATGAGTTAACCAATAAATGCTTCATGGTGAATGAGCAAAGGCTTAAACATTTTTATAAGGGATTCCAGGAGTAGACAGTGGAGGAATTACATCTTTATAATGTTTCATACA
>JAIUCV010002471.1:0-46448 GCA_026724425.1 Erythrophleum ivorense
ACACAGATCCTGACCACAAGGGCCGTAGAGATGGCCGCTTTATTCAAGCTGGGCTTGCCGGGATCCGTGGAAGAGCAGAAGAGAAGCGTCTTCGTGATCCTGGACAACTTCCTGGACGACTTGGAAGTTGATAGTCGCTTGCGCCAGGTGCGCATGTGGTCAAGACCACAAGAGCTCGACGATCCAAATAGTTCATTTTGGCTACTGATCGTCGATCAAATCACAAAAGTCTAAGACGATTGATTTTGCCCTTGTCTTATCGTCTTGGACCTTCGAGAATTTGATATTGTCAAAGATCGAACTCGCTCTTTTACACCGATGTAGACTTTTGTATACTTTCCGGGTCTTGGTCGGGAAGATGCAGATAAAACGCCAATAGCCGCTTCTACGGCATAAGCTTTAAAGAAGAGAGCTCTCATAATAAACAAACACATTTCATAAGAAAATCACATTTTAAAGACGATAAGACAAGGGCAAAATCAATCGTCTGATCGGCTTCAGCCTGAGATACCATATTCGCAGAGAGCGCACTGAAAAGCGGAGGGGGAAGCTAACATACCAAAAGGTCGGACAGAAAGAGTCCATTCATGAGTGAGGACTTTGGCCCTTGATTCGTACTAGCAATTAGGGGATCGTCCTCGGAAAAAGAGCTCAACAGCCTTAGATTTTTGCATGCCGACTTTGGATCAAACCACTTCTTTGGCAGAGCACTCCAATCAGTAGAGACACAGGAATCGAATATGGCAGCTAAAAAGATCGATTTGGGTGTGTTAAACATAGTTGTCTGATCCATTTGAGGTAGTCCCAACTTCTTCCGCTGTGAACAAATCCCCGGCATCATGATCCGCTGCTCAGATCAGATTCATCTATAGTAACGAACAGCTCTTCCGCAAGCCATTGGGGGAAATTACAGAACTTCCTTTTTCTTTCTTCGTCTCGAGATTGCTTATCTTAGGGCTTTCTCGATTTCTTCCTCTGTAATAGCTGCCTCGCTAGCGAAGAGTCTTCCAAGCGGCTTTAGAGATAGGGGTAGTAAGGTACGAGAAGCGGTGGTATCGGGTTGAGCAGCCAAAGCTGTCAGGCGAGCAGGGGTCCCGAGTAGTTCAGTTCAATCAGACCCGCAAGGGAAGAAGCGAGGTTACTATTCACCTACTATTCAGTAGTTTGTTGAGGAGCTTTCTCCCGGATCAAAAGAAGGACACAAGTCGCATAAACACCGTATTTTGGCTGTAATTACCGATATTTCATTCATTAAAAAGATTTGTGTACCGGATTTTCTTCGCTAGCCAATCAAGCAAATAGGCGCGGTTGGCTTATACATTTCCTTATGACTATCTTATAGCCTGCCATATACAGGATTGCTGTAACTGGTGCAGGTCTCCTTCAATCATACCAGCCGAGTGGTAAGGAGAAGATAGTAAAAAGCTTTGGATGGAAAGCGCCGGGGAAAGATAGGATATTGGATTGGGTTCAAGGGCCTTACCATCCCGGTTAAGGAATGACAGGTCTACGTTCTGGTCTACCCGCACGTGACGGAATTGTGCATAGTCCGTATGTCATCCCGCTTCCAAAGCCCAAGAAAGATCTCAGGAGTAGCGGGCGTGGATCTTCTATTTATACGATATTACCAATACAGCCTACCATCCCAGGCATTCAAAAGAGGCAAAGCTCAAAGGCGCATCATTGGCATTGGTCGGGCCGGTTCCCCTCCTTGTCTTTCTTGTAACTTACTTAGAAGTTCTTGGCCTCCGCCCTTTCTAAAGCTGTTTTTCTTTCCCTTTCCATCGTACTCGGGCAAGGGACAAGGGTGCCCGAACAGAAGGCGCATTCACCTACTCGCACTGGGACCTAATCTACATCACACCTAGAGCCCGGATCCGGTAAGGTACGGCGAAGGTCTTAGGCACCTACCACCGCCCTAAATCGAGGGGTCGTCCTTCTATTTATATAGCTGCCAGCTTACTGTAAGCCGAACGAGGACGATAGTGATACCTCGTATAGATGAAAGAGGTTAAGGTTAGATCACGGGGTAGGGGTTCGGTTCGCTTTCTATTCTGCCAACTTCTACTCTACGGTTACCGGCATAGCGCTGCTCTTTGCTTGGGGGCGAAGGTTATGCTTAGTGTCCATTAGACTATGGAGAACTACTGGTACCGGACTAGAAAGACAGACAACATCTTATGAGAAGGGCCTGTAGCTCGATACAATTTTAGGCAAGTTCCTTACTTGCCTACGAAGAAAGGGCAGACGGATTCGGCCATTTACTACCGCTAGAATAGAATCAGACTATACTACAGAGGGTTACCCACGCCCACGACTAAGGGGATAGCAAGAGCACTTGCCTAGCCTAGCCTTCTGGAAAGGAGATAGATTCAAGTGACGGCTCGTATTCTGAACTGAACTTTCTTTCGAAACTAAATTAGATAATCCCTTGTGCATGGGCCACCCATTAACCTATCAGTCAGGAGAGAGCAAGGACCTTCACATTCTAATCAAAGGGCAGACGCTAACGGTACCGATAACTTCTGATTATGGATTCTATCCAAGGAGCGGGTTCTATCTATGATTGGTGCGACGAATGCGATGACTTGGTTAAGGCGTTGCCTTCCCTCATCGATCAAGCATTCTATCGAGCCCTTACTCATCAATCAATGAAAAGAGATACCGACCCTCTTGTGGATTGTGCGTGAGGAGCCTTCCTATCTTATGCCTTGCCGATTGGGTTGGTACCGCTTGTGCCTATGACCCACAGCCTTGCCGATCGAGCTACCGATGCTGCCCTTGCCTATCTAGCGGGGTTGCCCGGCCTGTTCTTTCTATCTCTTTTGGAGCTGTCATGGCACTCTTTCGGGGCTTCTTACAGAATTCCCTGTTTATCTGATCCTTGAAATCAAGAGTCGGAATCTGGTCTCGAGGTTGAGTTCATTCATCTGCCTTGGGTGTGCCAATAATATCAATAAAGGGATTTGCTATCAAATAGAATGGATCTTGACTTACTTTACTCGATGTGACCACCTCCTTTATTCTTTACTGGACTAGTCAAACAAGAGGCTCAAGACCAAGGGTGTGTTCCTATCCCTCCGGTCAAGCAAGGGGCATCCGCCTTAGGGCACGGTACCTTAGTTTAAATCCATATAAAGACAGACGTGATCATCCAATTCTTTTTATTGATTATAACCAAAGTTCGGGTTCTATTAAGGACCTGATTCTATCGATATAAAGAACTCAGCGATCCCGTTCTTCCAAGCCTCGCATCGGAAACGCCGCAATTCCTGATTCAGGAACGAAGTCTTACTTGTTAGAGTAAGGCAAAAAGGCACTAAAAACAAATGGGTTTACAGGTTGAAATTTGATGAAAACAGCTCACAACCAAGATACAAGGCAAGGCTGGTTGTGAAGGAATTCAGTCCAGAAAAAAGGGATTTTTTTCTTTTATCCTTTGACCCTCAAAGCAAAGCCTTGATCGTGCTTTCCTGAATTTACCATACGATCTGTACCGAACCTTATACGAATAAAGAACTGAACTATTGGTGGAAGAGCCCCTAGCGGAAGCCTTATCCTCATTTCAAGTCGAATCCGAGGCTTGGCACCTTTAGTTCTCGAGATATCCACTTGGTGATTGAATTCTAATTTGTTGTTTTCAACTAGAAAAGGAACTACTAATACATCTGCTCTCAAAGTCTCACAGGGAGTCATTCAGATTGGCCAATCTTCCTTACTCAAATGGCACTGGAACTTCAGCTGCCAAAGGAATTAAACAAATGCTCAACACATGCCTCCTATTGGAGAAGCTTCTTTCATTCATTTCCCTTACCAACCGGGACATCTGCTCCTAAAATGGTAACTTCACTCTGCCCCTCAAGCTCCGTTTGGTTCATCATGTGGACAATTCCTCCACATTCAATCTTTTTGTCTGGAAATGCATGCTTTTATGGAGGGGTTATTTCCCTCGTTGGTACATTACAGGTTCAACCCTCACTCTCTCCCTTACGCTGTGCTCTACCTCTCCATGGGCTAGTTTCAAGTTCGATCATAGACGCAAGCAATCTAGTATAGCAAGCCTGCCTTTCAAAACAAAAAGGCTACTCCTTTCTTTCTTTGCAACTGGAATAGAGGGACTGCTACTTCCGAATCCGGGAAGTCCTTCTCGAAAGAGTCATCTAAGGCTTTTCGACTTCAACTTGCCTTTAAGCCGGCCAGTCTGCTTCTTCGAGTGAGGACTTGCTCGGCCCAGCTCGGTTCTCTCACTACCTGAAATCCTTATCTTATAATATGGATCTGGGCATTTCCCTTAAGATCCAGCGCCTGCAGAAGTAAAGTGATAGGAGAAGCTGCTGGTGGGAAATCTCTATTCATCACACCCCTCTCACCCGAGCCTCCTGGAAAGACCCTTGGTCTCCAATCTGCAGATGAGGGGATTTCCCGAGGACTTTTTTTTACTTTAATGGTTTTGAGAAAACTTGTCTTCACTTCTAGTCATTCTAACCAACTCTCCACTGATAGTCATCCAACCTCATTCTCGTGCTTTAAATTAAAGCCTTTTTCTTTGCCATTCCAGAATTGGTGTTGTGGATTTCTGGCAAGTGAGATCTTATGTGGACCAGTGCGTGAAAGCAATTACAACAAAAGCACCTAATGACAAATCAAATTAGGATATAAAGAGAGCCGGGATTAGGCCCCCGCGGTAGACTTTTTGGGCGCATTCCGCCAGTAGGAACTGATCGACTAGGAAAGAGATCTTGGGAATCCCTTTTTTGGCCTTTCACAAGCCTTAAGTGAATCGAAGAATTTTTTGATTCACTTTGGTAGCAGCAGTTATATTTATACTCCGGATTCACAAGAATTTGCAGGACAGCACTGAGATAGGACTCAGAGGTGTCTGCTGGCAGTTTCTTTTCCCCAGTATTACCCGGCACATATAGAAAGATAGGAACAAAGACTGAATTGAAGGCCGCAGCACACACCATAAATATCATCCAAAATTGGGGACCTATGCAGAGGAAAATGGCACTCAGACCAGAAGGTAAGGAAAAAACCTTGAACAAGACTAAGAAAATGGTCCTTTCCTCCTTACAAAAAGAAGAAGCAAGTCAACTACCTGCAGGTAGAATCAAATTGAAGACTGATGGGTGTGCAAAAGGAAGCCCTGGCCCTCCTGGGATTGGAGGGATTGCAAGAGATGACCAAGGCAGATGGTTATTTGGTTTTTGTGGACACATGGCAAAAGCATCCAGTTTAGCTGCTGAACTTTGGGCAATAGAAAGACGATTAATGCTGTTGAAGGTTATGAAATAAAAGATGTCATCCTTGAAACTGATTCTGCAGAAGCTCTAAGTCTGATTACAAATGCTGAGATTGAGGATCACCCGTGAAGAGCTATGCTTTAAGACTGCGGGTACCAGATCAAACAACTCACAGTGACCCCTGTTCACAGCCTTTGCCAAGGCTACTTTTGTGCGGACTTCCTAGCCAACAATGATAGACCTATCATACATTTGTAACTAACTACTGAAGGAAGCGGATCGATCGAACCTATAGTTAGTCCTCTTTCGATCGATTTCTTTCTCTTGACTATTGAGGATCTTGATCGGCTAGGCTCCTATGTGTTCTTCCGAACAGTTCTAGAAAAAGGCTTGGCCTATTTCCAATTCTTTTTGCCTGAGAGCTTGTTTGTGGGGGCTCATGTCCGTATTTCTGTACTTGAATTACGTCCAACCTTCCTCTATATGCTCTTCTCTTAATCCTTTATTCTTGTTTTCTAAGCAGGGGTTGGAAACAACTCTAATTCGCTGTCCTCTGGCAGCACAATGCCAATTCAGCCTTAAAGCCAGAATCTAGTGGTGGTTCCTTACCCTTACAGAAGAGCTGAATTGCGCGGGGGTGAAGGGGCCTTTCGCTCGGTCTTTAAAGCCTGGCTTTGCTTTGAGCAGGAGCCTATCTCGGAATCAATGAGTCAATCAATGTCCGGCTTCAGACCTGGGACTGGGGGAAGCCTGTATCGGGAAGTTCGTCTAGCTAATTAGGTAGGTCGTCAAGCCTTTGTCTTTATGTGTACCCAACCCGCGAGCTTAGGGTGCGCATTTTCGTTGAAAGAGGAAAGATAAAGGAATTTCTTCCCCGCTCCATTGGCTTACGAAAAGGTTTTCCAAACACCAGACAGTACTAATCGTAAGACTTGGGTTTACCCATACAACTCATACGGACAAGCTTCGGATTAGGATTCCGATCGGGTTACCTTCAGGTGCTCCTTATTAATAGTGACACGTGAGAGATCTTACCTTTATACCCGAAGGTATACAAAAGGAACAACTCCCATACTGTCACTAGATTCTGAGACATATCAAGATATAGCATCAATCTAGGCTCCCGCCGCTTTCCCTGGGTTCTTCTCCACCATTCTATAAGCAAATGCTTGCGGGTAGGATTTATCTCCAGAACCATCTTTTTTATGCAATTCGAGGAGAAGCGAGGGCTGCCTATCCTCTAGTTCACCTGGCTTACAACGGTCTGTTTGCTAGGTTTTAGACGAGGGCTAAGGGCGAGTCATCCCTCTTAGCAGCTCTTTCCTAATTAATCAGCTTTTGTGCTCTCCGCGGAAAGACTTTGAAGAATTCCACCAACTACTGATCTCATGAAAGGGAATACAGTTAAACAAGACTTTCTTTCTCTTGCACCACGCCGGAACGTATGGACACTGCCTAAAGTTAAGTAAGAAGGAATCGGGGTGGCTAGCTTTCCTGCTTCTGTGCTTGTTATTAAGAAGATAGAAAAGATATAGCTATCTCCCGTAGGCTACTCTTTAGAGCGTTTCACTCGTTTAAGGAAGACTCATACAGCCTAAGACAACAGGGTTTACGAACAGGGGTTATTCCCATATGGATGTGACTTTTATTCCGCTAGTCTGTCCCGTAGTTCAAGCGTGAAGTCTTTCTTTTTTGCCTATGCCTTTTCCCTAAGCATGCATATCAGGCTGACATAGGTGTCAATTCAAGAAAATTGTGTAAGTAAAGAAAAAAGTGTTTTCTTTCGCTTAAAGCTGAATGAAGATCCTGTCGAAAGTATTTTCTTTATTAAGTGACAATTTCAAAGGCATCCCTCTATCTTTCCGATATAGCAGGTGATCCATAAGAGACTGGATTAGCATATATAAAGAATAGACTAAGGGAACTATGAAAGATCGATCGATATTAAGATAAGCCCCGCTCCCTAAGGGGCCCCTCTCTGATAAGGAAGGAAACGAAATAAAAAAGATTTTATGACAAATCCGGTCCGATGGCTGTTCTCCACTAACCACAAGGATATAGGGACTCTATATTTCATCTTCGGTGCCATTGCTGGAGTGATGGGCACATGCTTCTCAGTATTGATTCGTATGGAATTAGCACGACCCGGCGATCAAATTCTTGGTGGGAATCATCAACTTTATAATGTTTTAATAACGGCTCACGCTTTTTTAATGATCTTTTTTATGGTTATGCCGGCGATGATAGGTGGATCTGGTAATTGGTCTGTTCCGATTCTGATAGGTGCACCTGACATGGCATTTCCACGATTAAATAATATTTCATTCTGGTTGTTGCCACCAAGTCTCTTGCTCCTATTAAGCTCAGCCTTAGTAGAAGTGGGTAGCGGCACTGGGTGGACGGTCTATCCGCCCTTAAGTGGTATTACCAGCCATTCTGGAGGAGCAGTTGATTCAGCAATTTCTAGTCTTCATCTATCTGGTGTTTCATCCATTTTAGGTTCTATCAATTTTATAACAACTATCTCCAACATGCGTGGACCTGGAATGACTATGCATAGATCACCCCTATTTGTGTGGTCCGTTCCAGTAACAGCATTCCCACTTTTATTATCACTTCCGGTACTGGCAGGGGCAATTACCATGTTATTAACCGATCGAAACTTTAATACAACCTTTTCTGATCCCGCAGGAGGGGGAGACCCAATATTATACCAGCATCTCTTTCGGTTCTTCGGTCATCCAGAGGTGTATATTCCCATTCTGCCTGGATCCGGTATCATAAGTCATATCGTTTCGACTTTTTCGGGAAAACCGGTCTTCGGGTATCTAGGCATGGTTTATGCCATGATCAGTATAGGTGTTCTTGGATTTCTTGTTTGGGCTCATCATATGTTTACTGTGGGCTTAGACGTTGATACCCGTGCCTACTTCACCGCAGCTACCATGATCATAGCTGTCCCCACTGGAATTAAAATCTTTAGTTGGATCGCTACCATGTGGGGGGGTTCGATACAATACAAAACACCCATGTTATTTGCTGTAGGGTTCATCTTTTTGTTCACCATAGGAGGACTCACTGGAATAGTCCCGGCAAATTCTGGGCTAGACATTGCTCTACATGATACTTATTATGCGGTTGCGCATTTCCATTATGTACTTTCTATGGGAGCCGTTTTTGCTTTATTTGCAGGATTTCACTATTGGGTGGGTAAAATCTTTGGTCGGACATACCCTGAAACTTTAGGTCAAATCCATTTTTGGATCACTTTTTTCGGGGTTAATCCGACCCTCTTTCCCATGCATTTCTTAGGGCTTTCGGGTATGCCACGTCGCATTCCAGATTATCCAGATGCTTACGCTGGATGGAATGCCCTTAGCAGTTTTGGCTCTTATATATCCGTAGTTGGGATTCGTCGTTTCTTCGTGGTCGTAACAATCACTTCAAGCAGTGGAAATAACAAAACAAAAAGGGCGAACATTCCTTGGGCTGTTGAACAAAATTCAACCACACTGGAATGGCTGGTACAAAGTCCTCCAGCTTTTCATACTTTTGGAGAACTGCCAGCTATCAAGGAGACGAAAAGCTATGTGAAGTAAAAGAAAGAATCAAGAAGGTCGCCGACTGCTACTAAGAACCTAACAGAACTTTTCAAAAACAAAAGGCTTGTGCTTAACCCGCTACACTCCTTTCTCGCCTAGAAGGAATAAGTCCGGAGAGCGAAGGAACGGGATTAAGGGAGTGAAGCCCAAGACAAGAATCCACCAAATAGGTAGAGTCCCGATAAACTGGGAAGGTAGTTGTTCCACTCTTCTTTCTCGATGCTTTTCATAGCCCAGTTTCGTAAACAAGGGAATGACCCATGGCATCAGTTGACTTAAACGAGTTGGGGAGCGAAGCGAGAGGAGAGGGATTCAACTCCAGTTACGACTTCCCCTCGGCCGGGCATCTTCCCTCTTGCTTCGCTTGACTTTCTCACTGTGGACCAATTCCTATCGCTTAACTCGGAACTCCCTTATTCCTTCTTTTCATCGGAACCCCTTAGTGCTTCACTTTCTTTATTAGTAGGCTAATCGAGAGGTCTATGAAATGCTATACGGAAAGGGGTGATTCTTTATTCATGTAATTCCCGCGAGGAAAAGGTTATTAAAAAGGTTCATAGGTGGTCGTTTAACGGCCCACGAGTTTCTGTTTCTCAATTCCTATTCCTCCTCTTCTCAAAGGGGTATAAGAAAGTTTAGTCAAGCCGAGAAAGAAAATCTCCTTCTACAGTAAGGCGAGAATAAGCCCCATTTAAAGCTTGTTTTGTTCAGTGGGGGCTGGTTCGGTTCAGTGAGTTACGTTACTCTCCTGATTAGTTATTGAATTGTCGGCATCACTATATCTCATTCCCCGTACAGGCTGTACTATAGTAACGGGAGATGTGATCTCGCCATACCTTACTGTCTGTCTCCCCCTCTCCCTACTAGATATGCTAAAAGAATATACGGATTTCCTGGAACGAAGTCCCAGATCTTTCATAGCCTGGAGAAAATAGAAAACAACTTAATCTCAGTGGTTCTAGACCAACTTTAAGTTAGAGCTCGTGGTTGCTTCGAGCAACGGAAAAAGGCTTTTTTAAGGGATAAAAACCTTCTCTGCCCCGATTCCCTCGAACTAGAAAGAGAAAATAATAGAGATCTAAGCGTAGAAAGATTAGCTAACGAATGCTCCTATCCTAAGGGAATGAGTGCTTTTAGAAAAAGTGCTTTTAGAAATTGGCCGCTCTGAACTCTTGGTTTCAGCTCTTAACAAGAATTGCCATAGTTGAATGTGAACAACTCGATTGGTTAAGTCATTTACCCGGTTTATAAGGAAGACTAGCTAGAAATCCTTCTCACTTCATTTCTCGATATGAAGAATAGCCGCTTAGTTTCGGTTTCGTAGTCAAGGGATGAGACTTGACTTCTTCCCCCGCTTAGGCACCTTAAGCGCTAGTTCTGCTTTTAAGATAATATCGCTTTGTCATTCAATTCTTCCTATTCTCCTGCTACAAATGCCAAAACAAACACTAATTCAGTCTAATGCGCCTACCCACCCACCTTAGATGCTTTGGCACAAGGTTACCAATTAGAAAACATTCAACCTTCCCCAGCTAGCCCGTAAACGCCTTTCTTACCTCTATTAGCAGTACGTGAGCGCTTACCTAGCTTGCACCAATTTACTTAAATCCTTATAAGAAGAGATTGTCTTATACCATAAGAAGCAGGACTTGTGTGCTTGGTTAGGCAGAAAAAAAAGGAATTTTCAAGCCTACCCTATTACCCCTTTACTTGGGACGGCTTAACCCGTATTGCAAGTTCTTGGCAGGGTCTTAGGCTTGTCCTCCCCTTGCCTTAGCTCTGAAAAGAATTTCAAATCCTTTATTGGAAATGAAAGTAAGCACTTGAAGCACACAGTTAAGAAAGAATGGACTTGCATTTTCCTTATCCGGTTAACATAGCTTACCGCTGTATTGCCTGCCTTTATTGACACAGGAGACTAAATATACTTTAGTGCTCGGGGCTGAACAACAAGCAGCGGAGATGATCTGGGCATCTCAGAAAGTCCCATCACAGCCAATCCTTGTGGAGAAGACAGCTTTTAGCAAAAGTTACACGGCACGGTACGACCTCTCTTACTTTTTTTGGATTGGTTGCGAAAAGGCATCCTTTTCTGGTCAAGGTATCCACGGGCCCTGTTCCGCTTCATCTAAGCTAATTTGAATCAGAAGCTGTGTGGGAGAGAGGACGCCGTAGCCTTTTTTTTTTGTGGAACAGAAGTTCAATTTTGTGATTACTGTATATGAAACTCCCACTTAAGTCAAGACACAAAACAAATCATGAGGTTTTAGTACTGAAATAGTTCAAGCTCCACTCAGTAGAACAGACAAGCCAATGACAGCAACTAAAGAGAGAAAACCAAGGAAAGTACATATCAGCAGCTAGCACCATTAAGAAACATCAGACAATAAGAGATAATAGACTGAAGGTGGAATTTTCTAATCAATACTCATCTCCCTCATCGCCCTCTTCACCTTCAGCAGCTTCTGCACCGACCTCCTCATAATCCTTCTCCAGGGCAGCAAGGTCTTCACGAGCCTCAGAGAACTCACCTTCTTCCATCCCCTCGCCAACATACCAGTGTACAAATGCCCTCTTGGCATACATGAGATCAAATTTGTTGTCAATGCGAGAGAAAACCTCAGCAACACTAGTGGAGTTTGAGATCATGCACACAGCTCTCTGAACCTTGGCAAGATCACCCCCGGGGACAACAGTTGGAGGCTGGTAATTGATACCGCACTTAAATCCAGTAGGGCACCAGTCAACAAATTGGATGGTGCGCTTGGTCTTGATAGTTGTGACAGCTGCATTCACATCTTTAGGGACCACATCCCCTCTGTACATCAGACAGCAAGCCATGTATTTGCCATGGCGTGGATCACACTTGGCCATCATAGATGATGGCTCAAATGCGCTATTTGTGATTTCTGCAACTGACAACTGTTCATGGTATGCCTTCTCTGCTGAAATTACAGGAGCATATGATGAAAGCATGAAGTGAATCCTGGGATAAGGTACCAGATTAGTCTGAAATTCTGTGACATCAACATTCAAGGCACCGTCAAACCTCAGGGATGCCGTCAGTGATGATATGACCTGAGAAACCAAGCGGTTGAGGTTGGTGTAGGTTGGTCGCTCAATGTCAAGTGAACGCCTGCAAATATCATATATGGCTTCATTGTCAAGTAGCACAGCAACATCAGTGTGCTCCAAAAGGGAATGAGTGGAAAGAACACTGTTGTAGGGCTCAACAACAGAGGTTGAAACTTGTGGAGAAGGATAGACTGTGAAACCGAGCTTGGACTTCTTGCCATAGTCCACCGAGAGACGCTCCAGCAGAAGGGAACCAAGACCAGAACCTGTGCCCCCACCCACAGCGTTGAAAACCAGGAAACCTTGGAGACCTGTGCAGTTGTCTGCAAGCTTTCTGATGCGATCTAAGCAAAGATCAACTATCTCTTTCCCAATGGTATAGTGGCCACGGGCAAAGTTGTTAGCTGCATCCTCCTTGCCACTAATCAGCTGCTCAGGGTGGAATAGTTGGCGATATGTCCCAGTCCTAACTTCATCAATGACAGTTGGCTCAAGATCTACAAAAACTGCACGAGGTACATGCTTTCCAGCTCCAGTTTCACTGAAGAAGGTGTTGAATGCGTCATCGCCTCCACCAATGGTCTTATCACTTGGCATCTGGCCATCAGCCTGAATGCCATGCTCGAGGCAATAAAGCTCCCAGCAAGCGTTTCCGACCTGAATGCCGGCTTGGCCGATGTGAATGGAAATGCACTCTCTCATCTTAGGCAAAGGTTATCGAAGAAGAAGAAAAAGAGAACGGAAATTAGAAGAAGAAGAAGAGCAAAGAGAGAGATTCAGAGAAGGACGTTTATTAAGACGCCTCTCCGGTGGAGATACGCCGTAGCCTTTAACTATAATTAAGGTCTGGTGTGGGGATAACAGGCGACAGAAGGATGACGGCTTTATATTATATTGGGAACGTAGCGTAGAAAGGGTTCTCCGCAGTGAACCAAATGATCTAGCCAATCATTCTCCTAACAGTCTACCGATTATCCAAGTTAGGTATTCTGTAAGTTCCTAGGTCATCTCGCAATTACTCCATTGAGACTAAGATCTGTTCGAGATGTAAGTGGTCTAGTCACTACCTGTAAGGCAAGCCCCACAGACACCTTACTACTTTCTTCTAAGCTTTCTCTCTTGTCTCGCCAATCTAGTATTGCCGTATAAGAGAACTGTATTGCAAAATTCTGTTATTCAGATCCGTTGAGCGGAGGTGGAAGATGCCCTTTTCGGACAGTGGCATCGCGCGATACTCAAGAAAGGAAAGCGCGGTCGATAGTGCCCTTCATAGAATGGTGCCTATGGGAAAGGCGAGAGGGGTACTGATCACTATCCGAATCTGCTACTGAAGAAGAAAAACCTCTTCACGATTGATCCTGGGTTAGAGTTAGCTAGACTCTTGGAAAAATAGACTTTCCTTCTCTATCCGTACACGGGGTCTGGTTAGGAACCTTATTTTTATTTATATAAGAACCCGTTTCGGGCTAAATAGAAAGATTAAAGTTTGCCCAAGCCCAGAGGCAATCAAGCCTTGGAAACTAGTTCAAATAGAACTCAAAACTAGGCAATCCAACTTCTATTGACTTCCCTGGAACTAGCTGCCATTTCATCGGTTGTCGGAAGAGCAGTAGGTCTTGGTGCTTGAGTCAGTCCGTGGGAAGAAGAAAGATTATTGAAGACGTCGATTGGAAGAGTTTGAGTAGGATCGTCTTCCCAGACCTGGAAGAGGAACCGTTGGTGGAATCACCTCCCACTTCACTTCTCTTAATTTGCTTTCTATTTCTAACAGCTAAAGCTAAATGCGAAACCAATTCTATATAGTAATTACGCCCATCGGGTTCTTGAAGAAGGCCAATCAACAAGTAGGTGGCATTAAAGGAGGTATTCTTTGCCGCCAGTCCAGTCACGGCTAAAAGTCTGTCTCTCCGCTTCCGGTGCGAAAAGTGCTCTACTTATGAATAAATAGTCCGGCGAGAGATAAAGCTCCCTCCATTGTCATTGGGGACTGAACCAAGCCTATTGGCCCCCCATCAGGCAAAGGTAGAAAGGCTTCGGGAGAGCTTTTTCAATCCTAAAGCAAAGCTCGAGCCTACATTCGTACCGTTGCTTCTTCAAACCTTAGCCTTCTGATAACAAATAGTGACCTGCCTTCGTGAGCCTTTACTACAGACCGGGTTAACCCTACGGGGGTCTTCTTTCTTTTCCCTCTCTTCAAGAGATGTGATGTGACTTCCGGTTCGAAAGAGAAAACGGATGCACGTCCTAAGGTTCGGAGATCTCGAGCAAAGCGAGTACAATATCGACCGTTAGGGAGAGGTTACGCAGTAGCTCCCCCGAAAGGGGGAGGGGCTTTAAGAAGCTCTCGACTGAAAGGAACAAGCAACGAGCAAGAAAACTACTGCGCTAACGCTAGCCGAAAGGCTTGAGCGAAGCGGGCAAGAAAACGGATGTGCGTCCGTTAGCGCAACGGCTTTCGCGCCAGTGCGCTCGGGCCCTTGCTTGTTGGGCTGAGACGCTAGTGCGCTCGGGCCCTTGCTTGTTCGGTACAGTGGCTTTCTTAGCTTCTCTCCTTTCAGTCGAGCGTCTCCTAACGTGCCTCTTTAAAGCAATCAAGTAAACTTCATGCCTCTTCGAGTAAGCAATTTCATACAAGACTCTGTCTCGGGGACTAGATCCGTAGGGTTGAATTAAGAATATATATTCCTTTTTTTCCCTTCACTCACTGCTATTCCTTCGCTTACGCTTGCTTTCTTCCTCTCCCTATCAGCTACTACGTAACCTATCCTTGTCTTTCTCACTCCTACGTTCCTTAGCACTAGGCTAATTCAATCCTCAAGCTATGAGATTTCACTTACTCGACCAATAGAATAGGGAGTTCAGACTTTCTCATAATGTGCTTTAGAAGTTGAATTGCTTCTTTCTTTCCCATTGGTCTGTGATCCGATCCATACCTCATAAGGTGCCAAGCTTTTGCTCCCTGGTATTTAGTCATCCACTCAGCCTTGCATAGAGCCCAGTCCAGCCTAAAAGCACTAAGATCTTCATCTTCAATCCTTTGCCTTTCACACTAAGCGTAATTACATAGAATCAGTTCATTTCGTTCTATTTAGCGCTATCTTTCCAACTAAGCCTCAGGTCAGAATTTCTATGATTGCAAGGTAGCTGTCCCTGTCCCTTTACTCGCTCTGCAGTGTCAGTCCAGGAACTCAACTCACTCTTTTCGGCCTTAGGGAGAGCGTCTTCTTTCCCCCGTTCCTTCGCTTATGCTTGCTAAGCCTCATCCTCTCGCCTTGCTCTCGCCCACGAGACTCGACTGCCAAGGAGAGGGTACGGTTGCTTGAACTGGTTCAATAATCCGGATTTCCAACCTTCTGATCGTTCTACTGGCAAGATTAAGAATATTGATTGAGTCAAGTTATTTCCCATCATAAGGCTTTCTATCTATAGATTGAGCCATTACACCAAGGAGCAGATTGAATCAAGTTACACTAGTGAGATTCAAAAGCTGTAATGGGAGTCTTCCTTCTTCTTTACCGGTTGACTGTAACAGCCCCGAAGGGGAAAGCCTGACCTTAGTTTCACACTAAGACTAAGCTCTTCAAACCAAAGCGCTATTTTCAGTCCTCCCTTACTCTGTAAAGCCTGAAGGATAGGATCAATCAGACAAGGAAGAAGGAGGGAAAACGATGACTGCCAAGCCAAGCGCTCACCTACTAAGACCAAACACAGTCCTACGCGTACCGGACTACTTCGCAATCATAGACATTCTGACCGGAAAAGGCATTAGTTGGCAATATAGGGCCGAGCGACAAGAGACTGTTTTTCTTATTGTATTGAACCCTAGCTCAAGTGAACTTCAATTGAAAATTCTATTACCGTGAAAAAGCTACTTTTTGCCCCTTGGCGAATGGAATTGGAAACAAAGCGTCTTCCTTCCTCCGTTCCTGATAGCAAAGATGAATAAAAAAGAAGACTTTGCTCTAGCTAGAAGGAATGCATTTGATTTTCTTGTTCTTGTATTGGATTCTATTTTCTTATTGATTTTCTTTTCCGCAACTTCAATTCGATTCCATATTACATGACTTCCTCCTTCGTTCCTATAGGTCACTAGAGGGAATAAAGTCGACTGATAAGGAGAGGGTTGAGACCGAGACCACTAAATATTAAGGCTTAAGGGAATTTGCCGTTGAATCCACTTCTATAGAGAGAGGCACGAAGGCAGGTAACTCTATCTCTTCAGCCCTTGCTTGTTTCCTTACTACTAAGTCTAACTGAACTCAATCTTCCAATAAAGAAAACAGAATGTAGAAAGCTATATCCAAAAGCTAAAGCTAAAGTAATTCAGTTTGATTTATCTCCCCTGCTAAGCCTTGGGGAAGGAAGAGACCGACGAAGGGGATTTACTCATTCAATAAGAAGGAAGTAACTGAGGTACGTAGTTAACCAAACAAGCAACGGATTGAGCTAGCTCTCAAGCCCTCTCCTTACGTCGAGCAGCTCCGCACGTTGCAACAAGCAAGGGTACGAAGTAGCTCGAGCGATAGCGAGAGTCTTCAGTCCTCTCCTTTACAGTCGAGAACTACGTGCCTTAGAAGAAAGTTTTCTTTATATCTCTTACCTGTGCGTATTGTATTGATATTCACTCCTGTGACAAAGTCTCATTCGACACTAAAGAGCTAAAGAAGAAAGCCTATAGCCAACAAGCAACCCAACGGCTGACGAGGATAGGGGCACAAAGGCTACGAGAAAACAGTCTTAATGTTGCCAGTAGGACAGTGAAGTGACTGTAGGGGAGAACGAGAATAAGATAAATCAGAGTTCCGATTCCGATATCACAGGATGGGAAATAATTACTCGAGAGTAAGGCTACTAGTACCTCTCCCTAACGGTCGAGTAATTCAGCTCAACTGATAATGATAAGGAGAGGATGGAGACTTGTAGCAAGCTCCAGCTTTTGACATCGAAGTCAGGTCACTATTTGTTATCAGAAGGCTAAATTGGGACTTTCCTTCTAGTTAAATCATATAGAAAGAGTGTAGTAAGCCGCATTTCTCCATTTCCAATTTGGTTTGAAGACGCTCGAGCGATAGCGAGAGGACCGGCCCTCTTATGGCCCTCTCCCTAGTGGTCGAGAATTTCATACCTGGGCGAGGTTACGGTAGCTCGACTGACTGAATTCGATAGCTTCAGTGTTACAGCTAAAGAAGAAAACGGAAGCAATATTCTTTCTTAATATTTAGGAATCAGTCTGAAAGGAGAGGCCTTTACGCTTCTAGGTAAGTTGTTTTTTAATAGCTATAGGAATAGGATTTAGTCCTTAACCTTGGACAACTAAGCCATAGTAGACTCAGAGATTGCATTTGCTGGCCTATCCCTATCTGTCGACTCAGAAAAACTCGAAAAAGAAAGAGATTTCTTAATTAAGAAAAGAATAATCAGTTCAGTCAGAATAATCATTCCGGAAGGTAGGCTTTGGAAGTAGACTTGCCTGTTACAGTAAGGTATGAAATGGCTTCTTTGCCTACTAAAGCAGCTAATGTTGAATGAAGTTCTTATCAATCAGCTCCAGGGAGAGAATGAAAGGAAGGAAGAGCGGATAGTCGAAACGTGCAAGCGGGATTCGCTCATTGAAGACTCTAGTGAGTTCTCTCTTCGTTAATGGCAGCCCCTCCCGGCGATACTGTCGGCGAGACACTGAGAGGTACTTCAAAGGAAGAAGACGATCTCTTAGGACGGCATATCAAAAAGCTTGAGCATCAAGACATGATGGATACGGAAAGTCAACCTGATGGGTCTTCTTCAGAGAAAGCTCAGGTGAATCCGATTACCGAAGAATGCCCTAGCGTACCTGCAAAGAATACACAGATGTCTTACAAAGCTTCACTGATTGGCTGCGATTCAATGGATACAGATCTTCAACCAAATGGTTTATAGGAGTGGCTAGAGGAAGAAGAGAAGATATCGCCTTCACTTGCTGCCGAACTCGATCGGTTAAAAACCATCTAGCCTGAGGTGGAAGTGTCTAATGAGGAATGGAAGGACTTTGTTCGTCCATGGAAGGATGCCCTCGTAATCACTCTTCTGGGTAGAAGACTGAGTTAGAGAGTGATGAAAGACAAACTTCTTCCACTATGGGGGCTAGCCGATCTCGAGTGAATCGATCTGGAGAATAACTACTAAATTATCAGGTTGAATAACAAAGCTCACTATGACTGAGTTCTAAACGATGGTCCGCGGGTCATAGAGGGACACTACCTTCTTGTTCAAAGATGGAGTCCAAGCTTGAATCCCCACAGTCAGACGCTTAGCAAGCTTGCGATTTGGATTCGTATCCCTAATCTTCCGGCTTATTACTGCAATGAGACTCTTCTCTGGAGATTGGGTAATATCATCGGCAGGACTCTGAAAGTTGACCTCAACACTCTCCAACAGAAAAAGGGGGAAAGTCGAGAGGGGAAGATATGCGAGGATCAGTGTCGAGATCGATCTCCGTCGGAAACTTGTCTCCCGCGTGATTACCAGGAAAGCCATTTTTTCGGTGGAATATGAGAATCTCAACATTATTTGTTTGAAGTGTGGCATCTATGGGCATAGAATGGAAGATTGCCCACTGAAGGCAAAACCAAATCCTCCAACTGAGAATTCTCCGCCGCTGCCTTCACCGGAAAAAACCAGAGTCAAGGCCGAGAGGCACAAGGACGTCTCCGTCGATGAGGAGTTCGGTCCTTGGATGGTGGTCAAAGGGAGTCCGAGGTTGCGCTCCTCGAGAACCGAACCTGAGGCAAAAGCAGGTGAAAAGGTTAATAACCAGGCACAGCAGGTCCAGAAAAATGCAAGTCCTCCTCAGTTCAGTCCTCACGATTTGAAGCTCTTGCTAATCTCGCAGAAGGGGATACCAGTCCTGTCATGGAGCAGGTTTGCATTGACAAAGAAAGTTTCCGGTTCGGCTAGTTAGAGTCATTAAGTAAGGTAGGGAAAACTACTTCATACGATAACGATACCATTCACAGCGGAACAAGAAGAATCACAGTCGACTCAACTTGCGCTCATTCCGAATTTCTTTGTACTGCCCAAAATAGCTTGATCTGACCGAAGTGAATCTAATAAGAGGATTGCCCCGGGTATTCTTATTCTCGGAGAATTCGGTATTAAGGAGATGCACCTCTCACCAGGTGAGCAAAAAGCATTTACTCGCCTGGTCCTATCGAACCAGCATCTTCAAACGATTCAAGATAGCACAGTGAAAATAGAATCCCTTGAAGCCTTTCGCTAAACATTCAAGATTCAAGATGAGCTGCTAAAAGAAGGAAGAATATGAATATAGGTAATCCCACATTTTGACAATCAAACTCATTCTAAGGCTCGTGTAGAGCAGACGAAATGATCTCGTCATGTGCCGGATCCATGGTCAAACCAGGATAAACGAGAGCCTGGAAAGCTCGATCGATAAAGGTACATACTCAGACTCAGTCGAGCGAAGCGAAAGGAAAAGCACTTGAAGCGATTAAAGCCTTGCTTGCAATAGGAGAGACTTCTTTCATAAAAGAATCGTACGCACGAACCAAGCTATGGCCTTGATTGCCCGCGAAAGCCGTAGCCCTTTAATTTAATTGCTTAGGAGAACCGGCCTTATTTAGTTTAGTTTTAGTAAAAGCCTTTTCTTGCTTGATGCTTTCCTATCTCTAGTAATCCACCTATGAGATCGCTTGCACCAGCTTTGGATTAACTGCCATAGAATCGAAGAAAGGAATGGTGACATAGAGAGAGACTCTCGATTCGCTGCTCTATATTTTGAGAAAGTGGAATAATAAAGGCCGTAATACCGTACGCCCGCAACAACAACAAAGAAAAGGCCGATTTGAGAACGTTTGGAGAGGCTCACGGGGCTAGACCCATCGCAGACCACAAACAAAAAAAAGCCTTTCTTTACTAAACTAAGGCATCATAAAAGCTTTTCAAAAGACTTTAGCCCGAAGAGCCAAGCAAGGGCTGTTGGTCGGTCAAGACCAGTTGGGGACTTTCCCAAATCGACCTCCGCTACGCAACAAAGAAGGGGAGGAGGAATAAAGTAAAGGGATTCATTCACAGATGAGCCCTTGCCTATACCAGAGAGATTTGTGAGATCGATAGAGACAACGAGGCCAAGGGAAGAGAGCCATTCTTTCTAAGAGAACGGGAATACGGAATGGACCGACAGATAGAGACAAAAGAGCAACTACAGTAGCGACAGATTCCTCCTCTACCCTCTTCTGCTCCTTCGATGAACTCGGCTATTGCTGAAAGTTCACTTCAATAAATAAGACTGTGAAAGACTTCTCGATTCACTAGCACAGCGCTTCTTCCGCCTTACAAAGTAAGGCCTTGAGGAGACTGGCTAGGAAAAAAGAAAGACTCTCATTAGATTATAGGAGGGGCAGATGTTTGCCACGGATGATACAAACGGGTTCCGCTCTTCACCTTAGCTATGTTAGTGCGCGGTACAAAGGCCTACATTTGAGAGGCATTGCCTATAACACCTGACTTGATAGCGCAGGCACAAGACCTTTTGAATGCACACTTTGAATATCACCATTAAAATGAGACTTTGGAAACTGACTCGTAAACGTAGATAGAGAGCGAGGTAAAAGAACTCCGATAGATAGAAGAGCGTGTAAGAGTGTGACAGCTTTCTTTTCTTTCCTTACAGAGAGTGAAGAATATACTAATAAGGCGAGATAAGAGAGACGAAGGAAGAGAATCCCAGATTCGGACGCCTTTTGTGTGATCAGTCTGCTAGTTTCTTTGATCCCACTCGGAACAAGAGTTCCCTGCCAATGTATAGCCCCGGTTAGGGGGCGCTTACTATATATATCTTTGTCCATTCACACAATAAAGAAATAGAACTCCAAGAACACACTTCGGATGTCCAGTCACCAACCAAGGGTCAAAGAGACCTGAAAAAAGCGGAGGTGAGGTCCGGTTAGTCCTTATCCAATTAGCATCTCGCCTGATCTCTGCTGAGTGAATAGCAGCAAGTGCTAGTTCAAGTAAGTAATCATTTGATGCGCGGGATCTGTACTGTGACGAGTAAGAAAAGATGAAGTACTACGGTCAATGAACTATTGATTTGAAAGCGTAATCCGGGCTAATATGTCAAAGCTCCGCGACAAAGGCTTCTGTAACTGTGGAAAAGGCTGTGCCTAAATTCATTTTTGTAATTGTAAATAGAGCTACTTTCCCTCTTCTGCCTTCCGCCGCCTTAAGACAAGACTCAAAGCAGGGAACTCAAAACGTGGTTACCGGGAGCGGTTCTAAGAGTTTTTAAGCAACCTGCCTTTGCGTCCTATCGTCTTCTCCTTAATCCCACTAGCATCTTTCTTTCGTCTAGCAGGCTCCTCTTAATAAGCCTCTTCTTCGTAATCAAGCCGAAGCAAGGGATGATGCTAGAGAAGGGGCTAAAACTCGTTCAAATGCCGCTCTTGGTCTTACCGGTGTGGGAGTATGAGTGATCCTATCCGCTGCTTGGATCTTTCCTGTGTTTGCACAAATCCCCTGTTCCCTTTGCGGGTGGATGCATCGAATGCAAGGCAAGCAGCTCCTATCGAAAAGGCTTTGAGGTTTAGAATCCTTTGTTTGGTGGTATCGTATGCCGCTATTCCTTACCTTTAGTCTAGTCAGGAATAGAGTACGGCCTTGACCTTAACGGCTCATATGCGCTGTTAGGTTAGATAAGTTTGGCATTGAGTAAGCGCTTGAAGGCAAGTAAGGAAAATCCCACAATGTCAAACCTGCAAAGAACTCGATTCTATCAAATCCGAAAGTGACACAGCTGCTTCAAGGGAACCGGATTGGGATTCATTTTCATTCTCCCAAAAGGCCTGCCTATTCGTAGGAGCATTAGTCAACTTCTCTAGCTGCCTAAGAGGGCATTCTTCCAAAGAGCGGTAAGACCCCCTCTCTCGAGATAAAAGTCCCACATCTGATTCACGTGCACAAGACCCTCTTTCCCCCTCAAAGAGCACGAGTTGCCTTTCTTCGGCCGTATTCTGGGCTCCCTAAGAGCCTATTCTATTCCGAGTTGGCCTGCAGCAAAAAATTCCCTTTCGATGCCATCTTCGTCTACTATTGGATTCACTGTAAGACTTCTAGTGGATAAGGAAAAGACTAGCAGCGCTTATTCCAAGAATAGCGCTTACTGTAAGAGCTGATACGTTAACGCCTCATCAGCGACATCAATAAGGAAAGGGGATCTTTACTATTAATTTCATAAGAGAAGACATGAAGTAGCCTAGTTCGGATTCAAGGTAGTTGATTGATTGCTTTTTTGTTTTCTTTTTTCATCGAGATTGAGTTGGTGTTCAGCTACGCCCGTACGTAGAGTACAAGAGAGAAAGGAAGATTCAGATTTCGTTCTTTCTTTTGATCCAGATAACTGTTTGATCAGTGCTCTGGACGGTGAGGACTTTGCGGATTTTAGAATATCGGTTAATCCTTTCCCTTCGTCTCGCCGTAAACCTACTCCCTTAGGCCGTCTAGGTCAGTCCATAGAAGGAGGTGGTATAAGGAGGATATTTGCCATGGGTAATTGGGTTCACCAACGGTTATTACACCCCGTTCATGCTCTTAGGTTTGAAATGGGTGCTTTTCTTCCTTCTGATGGGACGTTTAACCAGAAGGCCCCTCTTACCCGACTAGCAGGATCAGACAAGGTATACTCTGTTGACCTGAAGAGTGCCACTGATAGGTGGCCTTATCAGTTTCAACAGATGTTTCTTGAGATCTGCTTTGGCACCAAGTTTGCTGAGGGCCTTTCAGCCCTGTTAGTCGACCACCCTTTCCTTGTGAATTGGGTGAAGCGTCCTAACTCCTTTGTCTATTTTGATGCAGGACAGCCGCTTGGATATCTTTCTTCTTGGCCTCTGTTTGCACTAAATCACCATCTAGTAGTGTGGATGTGTGCAGACACTGTGTACCCTCAGCAGGTGTTTGACAACTACGCTATCTTAGGAGATGACATTGTCATCGCCGACGAAGACGTAGCCCACGTCTACCTAGATCTTCTCCAGGAGTTAGGCATTCCAGTGTCCAAAACTAAGACATTGGTATCCGACCTTGGATGTGCTGAGTTTGCGAAACGCTTCCTGACCCGGCAGTTGACTAAGGACTTATCTCCTGTGTCACTGTCAGGATTCCGAAATTGTCATCACCCATACGGATTGATGGCAATTTATATGACCTATCCTATTAAGCGCTTTACAACGCTTTGTCGGATAGGCGGAATGTCAAGGAGGCAAATCGCCTCATTTCCCCACAAGCAGCCCATAGAATGAGACGCCTGCTGAAGATGATCCTCAAGCAAGGGTTACCCCTTGACTTGTGGTTAGGTAGAGCTTCACTATTGGACCCTTATTTAAAGGGTCTGTTGGTTGACATCCTACGGGCGAAGTTACGACCGTCTGATCTGAAATTGTGCCCGGATGATTTATATAATTATTCATCACAATTATTTAATTATTGCATCTATTAAAGATCACGCGGAGATAACTGTCGTTTCCGCTTGGATGGAGCAATGGTTGTCTTACCTTAAGTGGTATTGCGATACAGCTCTTTCACCTGAGGTGACCATTCAAGAACTCCTTGATCCCCCTGTTGTAAATAGAAAGTGGAATAGGGATTCCACTGGCCCATCATTAGTCCGTTTTGGACGAGTTTGGGAGATTTACGACAAGGTTGATCAAGTCGGTCTCCACCCAAGAATTCCCTTCTTTGGTGAGGGACCTGGGTTAGGATTTACCCGGGTTCTTGGCGGTATGAAGGGATTATATTTCCAGCTTTACGCGTTAGGGCTAGATCAGCCTCGAGCGCGTAAGGGTTGCATTTCGCTTTATCTTTCATATGAGATGCAACTTGAGTCTTTCAGGTGTAAGAATAATGGCGTCCCAGATCGCCGATTCACTTTGGGATTCCAAAGGTGGAATCGGAGTCGGGCCTGTTATGAGGATTTCTTCTCATGACATACCCACTCTGAGACCCATTGGGATAAACCTCAGAATCCGAGGCGAGGTTTACGGGCTACAAAGGTAGTCTGGAACCTAGTCTTACGATTTTTTGGGGGCCCCAAAGTTGAACCGACTCTCCTAACGGGGGGTCGGACCCCCGATTTCGTTCTTTCTGATCCTGCCTTTGTGCATCTCTTCTTTGAAAGAAGCATCTTAGAGCGAGCAGGTTACCGGCTTTAATAAAGCCACAATGGGCCCAAGGCTTCGAGAAGCCAATCTGTCACTTGACACGCTAGGCAAGAAAGACTTGGCTTTCTTCAAAGGAAAGTCAGAATGGAATTGCCTGAATGATATCAGTAAGAGCACATATGCGACATCTCTTATACCTTTCTTCTGGTCTCACGAATTGGATTTGAACCAATATCAAGCTACTTTCCTTTTAGTAGATCGTGAGTGGGTCTGTCGTCCCTCCTCATTATAGTCCTCCTGAAAGAAATAGCATTTCGTCGGAATACATCTTGTCTTTTTACCTTCGTAGTCCTATGCATAGTCAGTACGATAGCCCCAATCATGGCTACTAATAAAATAAGACTAGGAACCAAAAACCAGACGAAATAGTGGGTATAAAGTAAATTGCCCAATGTTTCCAAATTAGTCCAACTTCGTACCTTTCCGGCATAAACCGTATATCTCAGAGAGGTCGTATTTCTTTGGGTTGGTAGTAATGGAATGGTTTCATTATCTAAAATGAAGAACATTTCCCACCAAAGGATCAGTCCAATAATACCACTCACTGGTAAATAGCGCAATACTTCTTCGTGAATCTCCGCTATTTTAATATGGAACATCATAACAACGAATAGGAATGAAACGGCTATAGCTCCTATATGAACCACTGGGAAGATCATAGCGAAGAAGTCGAGACCTAACAAAAGAAGTAAACCTGAAGTGTCGCGAAAGACTGGGATGGGAAACAAAACGGAATGTACCGGATTTTTAGCACGTGCAATACCATCTCCAACGAACACCACTCGACCGATCTCATCCAAAATAGAATTAACTACCGCTACCATAAAAAGAGATCCGAGTTCCGGATGGCTTGGATAATACGCTGATATGGAACGCTTTGCCGGGTACCAAAATGGAGAATTTGGGCTAGATACCCGGCGTAAGCGTCTTCACTAAGCGCACGTCCCCTCGGATAAAAAACAAAGCCTCTGATCTTATGTCGTTTGTCAAAGAAGACTTGAGGATCACACCCGTCTTCCACCAGAGCAACTTCAATCCGTATTTCGATTTGAAGTTGAACGTCAACAACGGATTCGAGGGCTAGCTCGTTATAAGCTAGCCCCCACCAATTCAATCTCAATCTATCTGAGAGTTCCGCTCTTCGTACATTCTCATTCAACAGCGGAGGCTCCTGTTCTGGAAGAATTGGTGGTTGATTCACGCTGGAGTCAGAGCTTTCTCCAGGGGAGTAGCTTCCGAGCAAAGATGTCCAGTTGCCCGAGTTGCCCCCAACTGCACCTTCACCCGAAGAAAGCTCCCAGCTGCTGGAATGAAGACTATCGAGACAGAAACTAACGGACGAAACGGAGCTAAAACCCATTCTTACGGTAGCAATTATCAAGACAATTCTTCTAATGGTCATACAAATTAGAAGAAGGTCTCGGTAATCGTTCAAATACAAGATTAGACCGAGTGGGATCAAAGAAACTAGCAGACTGACCACTAAATAGATACAAATAGGTGAAAATTCTGACATTACCATACCAGACTTGGTTCTTTCGTTTCGCTCCTTTCTCGCGGAGCGGCATACCGGAAAAAAAAAGAAAGAAGAAAGAAAAGTCTCATCCCGTGCTTTCGGGCTTAGTTCAAATAGGATTCGTTCAAAGCCACGACAACAACGATCACTCACTGAACACTCTCTATATCTATCTTTTCCGTCTCAATCCACCATTCGATCTTAGGCGATCTCAGGTTACCGACTCTCCGGCCCCCTCTCGGAGTTCACATTGGAAGCATCAGGATCCGATCCGGCCGAAGGATCCGTCGGCTCTGGCAGCATAGTACCTGCGTCTGCTGGAAATAAGCCTTTTGTTTTGTTTTGGGCATACCATCTAGAATCCTGCTTCTGCTCTTGACCTGGTCCAATGCACCACCCAAAACTTTCTGTGATTATATACGCTATTTTTATTTGATGCTTTTTTAGTTGTTGTAATTTCGATTGTTGACTTGAACATAGGATTCCGAAGGTTAGTTTGTTAGTGGGAGGGGGATCTTTGGATTCCTTGAAAGCTGAGTTGGAGGAAGACTCTGGGGCTCCCCAACCTCTTCCACAGCAAGAAAGGGAAAACAGCCTTTTCGCTTTTAGATTAGAACCTGACTCGACTCGTTTAGGATTTAGTATTGGCCGGGGCTGACACTAATGAGCATAGGAAAAGGAATCCAGGGAAATTGTTCGAACCACGGAACCTAATTTTTTTGTGCCGCGAGAAGCAACGGAAAAAGGGAACAGGAAAGTCCCAGCCAGTGCCAGTGAGAGTGACAGTCTGAGTTTACAGCGTTCTAGTTCTAGTACCTGCTAAAGTTCACAACTAGTTCTGGAGCTAGGGAAAGAGAAAGCTCTGCCTCAAGCCTCCAGCAGTCAAAGAATGAAGTGAAGACAATGTCAAATGTCAGTGGTAATCATCCCTTTAATATGGGGATGCTTTGGTAGCAATCCAAGCAAGTCAAGCTTATTCGTCCTTTAGGAGCAAGCAAGAACTGCTACTCTCTCAACAGGTAACCTCTTTTCAACAGGGGGAAGTCGCTCCTACTTCTAGTCATACCTCTAGTTTGACCTCTTACCGATTCTAGTCCCCACCAGCCTTCCCTAAACCTTAAGGGGCTAAACTGACGAACCTACCTCTTTCTACGAGCGCTGGAACTTGAGTACCGAAACTGAACAACTGGTTTTTCTTCGAGTGCCGGCTCTCTTTGGTGACGCCTACCCGCAACCTGCTATATTCTTTAATGCTCTTCCTCCCGCCCCCGTACCGTTACTGGCTCTCTTCGGTCCCTCCTCTGGTTCGGGTGCAGGTTCAACTCCATTGAAACCTTAACTTACAGCTGTTCCTTCCTTCACTTACAGGTTTACCTATAAGTCAAAGTCATGATCCCGTCCCTTCAACTATCAGTCCATTGACTAAGAAGGGGGCCTGGAAAAAAAACTTCACGGAAAGGAAAAGTAACCCTTCCCTTACTTAAGCCGAAAGCGGCTAGAGCAAGATCGACTGAGTACCAGTACAGCCTTGCCCAAAGCTACCAAAGAAACTGGAACCCTTGAAAGAGAGACGTAGGCCCGAAAGCAAGAGAGAGAAGGTTTCCTTTACTCCCGTAACTGTACGCATCGCTTTTCGAAACAAGAAGTGCTTTGTTTTCTCTAAGTCGCTCTGCGAAAACGGTTTTCTGTCTACGAGCGCCTGTCTGCCTTCACGAACGTATAGTAACTCACTAGCCCTAAACCGTAACTGAAACACTCTCTTTTCCAACCAAAGCCGCCATCCAGATTCAGAAGCGGAAGCAGAAAGAGTTTACTGAAGAGGCTTTCATCTACGGTCTCCCTAAGAAAGAGGGGATAAAAAAAGCTTTAAACGAGTAAGGCCTTGAATAACAACGGCTAAAGTGAAAAGCCTACCGCCCTTACCTGTTCTCCACCCGGACCTAATCCAAGCACTGAATCGATCAAGTTGGTTTCCGAGCGGGTTTAACTAATAAGGCGTAAAAAAAAGAAAGGTCTTTTCTTGAAAGGTATATTCAAAGAAACTTAGCTTACCAAGAGTTCCGGAACTAGAGAGATAAGAGATAGGATTTGTTCTCCATACGAGGAATTGTCCATAACGTCTATCTGATCTCCTTGACCTGAGTCTTGGAGTCTCGGTTTTAGCGATATTCCTTCCTTCTCTCAGGCTCAAGCTCTGTCTGGTCTTCCTTCCCAATTCCCCACAGGCTTCCGGGAGCGCCGGCTCTGTACTCTGTTCGGACCATAAGACTTGCAACACTGACTTACCGAAAAGACTGACTGCTTTCCGATTTTTCGTTCTGCCTCTACTAGTAAAGGGGCTTTAGCCTTACTACAAGCTTGACTTAAAAGTAAAAGAAGGTCCGGGAGAAGAACACTACATGCAAGGTCTGATACCAAGCCTCTCACTTCTTCTTGTTGACTTTACAAAAGAAAGTTGCAGACCAGCTTACACAGTAACAAAGCTGGAGCCTACACTATATATGTAATTAAACCAAGACAGTGAAAAAAAAAATATTCTATTGGGCACGAATGAGATAACAAGAAGCAAAGCGAGAGTAGGGTTATTGGCTTGCGAGACTACAGCTTCAAGTCATACAGCTTACTGGCTTGCTTCCAGTCTCAGGCATACTGAATGAAAGATCGGAGATAGACTACAGGCTGGCAAGCTGACAGGAAAGATTTCGAATCTTGTTTTCCGAAACTGCTGGCTAACAAGCTGGAAAACGCAAGCGAAGGGAGGAGCAAAGCCTATTGATTCACCTGTTTGCTAACCTACTTGTCGGCTACCCGCACTCTGTAACCAGAATAGGGCTCTGGAGTTCATACCACCCGGCGGTTCATCAGAAGTCTGGAAGGCGGCCTGCCTGCTAACCGAACTGCGTAACTAAAGCGACTCCTTGTTGGTGTAAGATAGGTGTTGGTCCGATTCACCTATGTCAGTTCGAACCTGACGGGTCGTTCGTTCGTGTGGAGAATCTCTCTCCTTACTCAGCTCAGGATTTTCTTTATCTTCGAGGCGAGGCATATGAATATGTCGAAGAAGGAGGAAGTTTCTCCATTTACGCTCATAGAACCCGGAAAAAAGAATATACCGTCGTTTAAGGACCAAGGATGCGATGTGAGAAGCGTAGGTCGGAGTAGCAGGAGTATGCGACAAGCAGTTGCATGTTCGATGTGGGAGATCTTCTGTAACGAGATGAATTAGAACACTTGGAATCCTCGCGGATATAGCGTGTGTGCCACGAGTGCTCTGTCTTCGAAAAGGCAGAATGCTGTTATAGAATCCGCTATTTCGGAATAGAATACGCTTTGTGTCCTAACCAGATGCCGTGGGGCGATAAGGGGTGCTTTATCTAAACTAGGCAGGATAACTTGGCTAACTTTCCTACTCTGATAGCATCTCTGAACGGCCTCAACCGCCGTAACGAAGGAATGAATCTATTAAGTGGGAAAGAGCCCTCGTAAGGCCTCTCTCATCCCTTGCAGCTAACTAATGGCAGCCCCTTTCTTGCTCCTGTTTACCGTATTATTACTCTTCAACTAGAGGATTGGTTAGACCGATTGGACAGCTTTCAAAGACGGCTCCATTTGACCTGACCCACTTCGAATCCCTGTGGAAGAATAGAATCATAAAAGCGAGGCGATCGGCAGTGAGCAGCAGTACGGACTGCTTCTCCTGCTGAAAAGCATTTTCGCACCTTTCCTTTACTACGATAGATGACCCACTACTGGAACTATGCTATTACTGGGTGGGACTACTGGGAGAGACTATTTGACTTCTGACTGACTTACTGATCCGGAGAGAGCAAAGACTGACGGTGAGGCTTCTTTCATAAGGCGGGCTATTCCCTTCTATTTCTCTTTCAGTAAATGACAAAGGAAGAGGGTTGGTATTCTCATCATGGTTTATCCGGCCGCTGAGCTATTCTTCGCTCCTGGCGGACCATTACGTGTACAGTCTACTCTGCTCTTTATGGAAGAGCCGACTCCACGGGATAAGGCTTCCGCTAGGGGATATGAGGCTTTCGTTCGATACAAAAGATTCATCGGGGTGGGTAGTTTTCGGGTTACTAATCCGATAGATAGATGAATCAATGAATTGAACCGCTGGACTAATCTTATAAGTGAGATTGGTTAGCTGCTCATTCCCAATCTCGCTTCATTGACCGGGCATCGAAATCTTCGAACCATCGCCTTACAGCCCGAGCAAAAAACCGATTCCGGGGAGGAATCGAAGATTGGCATTGGATCCGACTTCGATCGGAGAAAGCCTCTGGAATTGGAACAGATGTGGTTCGCCCGGTTGCTTACTGATCCCTCGCTCGGGTAGGGGGAGAAGCCCAGATGTCACTCCATCGATACAACGTCTTGAGCGACTGCGATGAAGAGGGAGATGCTTGACTCGACTGGAAATGACGGGTCGACAACTCCGAATCACAAGCTATTTACTACTGTATTACACGGTAAGTTAAATGGTGTGCCTTGTTATATAGTTATAGAAAGTACATAAATTTGTGTAGGAACGCTAAAAAGTATAGATACTATGTTCTTGTCTGATTAGGCTAGGTCTTTTTTCCTTGTTCAAGTGGTTCAAGAGTTAAGGGGCGTAGCGGGAAGTCAAGCGGGAAAGTCATCAGTGACGGCGTATTCTCTACCCGACAAGAGCGGTTATTCCGCTTCCTTCTACTCATGAAAGGTGACACTTTCACGACGTTGGAGAAATACCACTTTGAGTTAAGGATATCCTGGCCTGGTTCGTGCAACTGCACATTGATAGGTGTCTGCTACTGGTACGTAGACTGCTACTTTTTCAGATTTCCTTGCAAAGAAGCCTTTCGTCGCGTAATGCGCCCCCTTTCAATCTGTATCAGTCCAGCTCTGTTTACCCTTCTTGCTTGGACTAGACTAGCTAGGGGAAATGGCTGTTTCATGTCCGAAAGAAGCCCTTCTAGCAGCTGATTCGGGAACAATTGCTCTAGCTTTTTAAGGTAATTGAGGCAGTAGGGTAATAACCTCTCCCTTAGAGCTACCTGATACTTTCTTTAAGGTTTCAACTTCTTCCTTCCATCATAGCTTCTTTTTTGGCCCCTCGTCTCGTATTGATTGATATCGCATGCTAGTCAGTGACCCTTTGTCATGATCGTGCGTTACGGCCCTTTACTGTTTTGTCATTTTGACATTGAGGGCTTGCTTTGATTTGAAGTAGTTTCCGGCGAGGTATTGAAAACCTTTCTATTTGAGGGACCGAGCTTTATGATTATTTTGATTAGCCGAAGGCTTCCTTCTCGCCTTCTTTCTCTCCTATTTCCCCCCGTCTTTTTGGTGGATCTTGCTAGTGAGACATATTGAATCGTAAATGGACTAGTTACACCCATCACCTGCCCGAATGCCTGTATCAACCCTTGTTTCGGTGTTTAGGAATGAATCGTACATCCTTTGATGAAGATTACACCTTTCGAGGAGAAGTAGGCAGAGCGAAGTCCATTCTTATGGGCCGGGCACAACTGCGAGCAAAACGGGATGCTTCACAGCAGGCAGCACAGAAAGAGGAGTAGATCCAATGGGAGCCTGCCAACGAAATTGGGCCAGGATACGAGCATCTTCTTGAACCACCAATCATATTAGGATGGAATACGAGTCTACGACCTTCAGGCACCACGAGAGCAGCCCTAGACCCACCCACTAAATGGAACTCTGCCCTTTCCAACCTAGGAACGAGCGTAAGGAGCAATCCTGGGGCTCGTCTACACCACATCGACCGTTAGCTTACGCTTATCAATATGTTTCCTTTGATTGAGTCATAACCCTTGACTTTACCCGACCGAGGGCATCCTATCTCCTCACACCATTAGGGGGGTGGGAAAGCCCGATTCTATTTAGTCAAAGATGCCTTATCGTGGACTACAAGGAAAAGAAAGAACTAAAACTACAAGAAAGGGAATGTGACTTTTTGCAAATATCTGCACAGCTAAGACAAGGAAGGTAAGATAGGCAGTTCAGAAAGAAGATAAGACAAAACAAACAAGTCAATATTGCAACTGTCAGCAAATCAAATAGATAAGACAGTCCTGTCTTGATAGTTGACTTCAGATTTCAATGTCCGATCTGACTGTGAGAATAGCGAAGTCCGGAATGCCAGTCCATCCAGAAATGCCAGATGAATCCCGTGAGAGATCTAATCTAGGCGGAAGATCCCATCCCTAAAAAAGTGTAATCAGAGGGTGAAACCTTGCTTTGCAAAAGGGGAGTTCTTTCTTTCCCGCATCTATCCCATAAACCCCTGTCAAAGGCGGTTCTACTCATTCTCAATTCAGGAAAAGGTTTCCGGTTGCCATAAAACCACAAAACCCGAATCAATCACCACAACAAACAAGGGCAACTCGAACAAAGAGCTTCTCGCCTACAAGTTCAGGAGCTGGTCCAAGCCTTACTCTTGACTGTTTAGGAGTCGCATTGAAGATTCGAAACCTAAGTTCACTCGACAAAAGGGGAAGTAAGAGACTATGAAAGAAAGTTCCTCGAAGATCTCTCAAAAGCCAAAAAAAACATTACTATAGATAGGGAAGTGAAATAGCTAAATCGCCCGGATTCGACCGCTTGCCTGACTGATAATCAGGAAGATGAATGTCCCTTTAAATATAGGACTCAGTCTTGCATTCCTCACTTTATTCCAGAAGGAGGAAAAACTTCCCCGATTCTATTCTAAACTATCTCCTCGAAGTAGCTATCAACGGGTTTAGCTACCGATCCGTGAAGAAGAACCGCTTGTAAAGCTCGCACGACGAAAGAAAGAGCTTTACAAGCGGCATTGCTAAAGCTTTGTGTCTGGCGCGGCGGTAATGCCTTGCTTGCGCGCTGCGGTGCGCTATTGCTTTGCTTAGCTTTCTAGCTAGCTAGCTAGCTTTCTCTATTACTCTACTTGTCTCATTAGATTGTCCTGCCTTTTTTTCTATAGCTTTCAGCCTCATCCTTTGGACTTGGATCCTCTGTTGAATCGGTTCTATCCGTTGATTTATGGGTTCACCCGTTGTTCTTCCTTCAGTCCGAAAAGCCAAGCCACTGATGCTACTGTTGCTAAATCAGCCAATGGAGTGCAACGTTACCGGGTCATTCTTTAACTTCGGCAACCAGCAAAGAAAGAACGTTCTAAGCAGCAGTAAGGCTCATAGCAAGCAAGAGCAAAGAGCTAACAAGACCTAGCTAAAGGCATTCCTACTAAGACTTGGTAAAATAAAGAAAAATATCAAAACTAAGACGCTAAGCAGAATCTAGAAGCCGAAGGAGATCTCGGCTTTGCTTCTCCCAGTCTAGAAGAGCTCGAAGAGAGTCCTGGATGGCTTTCTGATTCCTCTCTTCATCCAATCCTTATTCTACCTTTGTTAGCTCGGAGCTTCTCTCTTGGCTAGAAATCGTAAGGGCCTTGAGAGCATTGTCAGGGTCATCAGCCTGAAGACGGACGGGCAATCTCAGAGGATAGTTCAGACAGCCTCAGGGAAAGAGAGGCGTGATCCCGCTCCAAAGCCTGCAGATGAAAAATCCTCTTGTCCAGTTCCTCGTATTGAGAAAGATCTGCAGAAAGGGCTTCCTTCAGCTGGCCTTGTCGGATCGCCAAACGAGACTCTTCCTCCAAAGTTGCTCGGGATCGATGGCCATAATCTCTTCTTGAAAAATCCGTATGGAGCTTCAGAAATCGAGGAAGCAAGTAGCGAATCCCTTTTCTTGCTGGGAGAGGGCTGAAAGTTGGCAAAATAGAGAAGGGAAGTGAGCAATAAGAAAGCAGTCTCTGATCGCTACGCTAGAAAGAAGTTCTTGCTGGTTCAGTAGGGAAAGAGAGAAAGTCTGACCTCGCGGGGACAGGGACAGGGACTGCAACCTTTAAGACATCAACTGCAGGCCAGGCTCGGTCTAATACGCTATTCCGTTCTAAGTCTTCCATCCGGCCGGAAAAATAGTGAAGCTGGTCATTACTCTCCTGACGTCGAGCGTTTTCAAACCTACTGTAAAGCTCAAGCCTATTTCAGTGCTCTGCTCAAGCCTATAGCTGCGTTAAGTGACTCGACCTTGAGTTCATATGGGATTATCTCAAATTGATCCAAGGAATTGGAACTTATGCATTTCTCTTTCTTAGAGGCGATTCTTCCTTAATACCTGTAGCTTGCTACAAGTAAACTTACCTAAGCCCAAGCACTAGGCTAATTCAATCGAATGAATGAAGTTCGGAAATAGTCTCCCCTCTCGCTGCTGTCGCTCCTGCTCCTGATCTCCATATAGTAAATAGAGAATGGAATGAAATTGCTTGTTAGAAGCTTTGGAACGGAGGAAGCTCTCCCTTTCTTATTCTTATTCTTAGTTCTTCTTCTCCTTCCTGTCTTCCCGTCACTGAACTCTTCCCTGGGATTGGCTTTGGGCCTTTCCTGCCCTTGCGCGTTAGGACGCTATTGACTTTGATTGCAGGGCCCTAGACTAACAAGGCGATAATAAGAGTTACTTTCTCTTCTCTCAGTCTCAGTTCCTCTCTTCCCCTACCTATCGTTCAAGCTACTCCGTACCCTCACCTTACCAGTCGAGATACTGCGTAGCCTTGTACGCATTGGAGGGGGCATATAGATGCCAAACCTTGTTCGTGATAGACGCGTCTGTCCTGGGTTGGCTGGACGAGGCGTTGGGAGAGCTGGATTGGCGGTTTGATCTGGGTGGAGCAGCTTTTTTGCCTTTGGTCATGTTTGACTTTTGGCTTTGAGGGGCCCTAGGCGAGGCTTTTGAAGTCCCAGGAATAACATAGCTAATCTGTCTGACGCCTCTTGAGTCTGCTTGTTGTCCCTCTCCTAGAGTGTTAAGTGAGTTCTCCGAGGAGGCTAGGACGTCAAACCTAGACCCCGTAATTTCACTAGGTGGGTTACTGTCATTGGTCAGCTTTTTTGTAGCCCTGTCAGATCTCCATGCTCGCCTTTGGACCTGCATCCAAGGGCCGTACCTCTCTCCCTCGGCGATATTCCCGGCAGCTTGAGGTTGGGCAGTCTCCGGCGGCAACTCGGCTTTCTTCTCAGGGCAGTTGTCCTCAAGGTGTCCATATCTCCCACAGTGGTAACAGATAGTAGGGAGCCCCTCATATTCAACCCTCAAGGCATGATCATCGACTTTGATTTTTGAAACTAGCGGTTTAGAGAGATCAATAATGACCGCTAGACGAGCAAATCGGCCTCTATCTCCAGTTTCCGTGTTGTAATCAATCCTAATAACCTCGCCAAGAACCTGTGCAATTGCCCTCAAGACGCGATTATGATAATAACGGTAGGGCAGTCCCGGAAGTCTGACCCACGCAAAGACTTTCTGGATCGTTAGATTGAGCGGCGAGAAGGAAGGTTGCCAGGGTTGCACCGTTAAATAGTGACCAAAGATTACCCATGGTCCTCCAAGCAGAGCATTCTGATAGTCTTGGTCATTCTGGAACTTTACAATGAAACAGTCACCTTCAAGATCGGCTAGTTGAAGAGGTCCAGTCGGCTTCCAGAGGTTCATGATTTTGTCATGAAGCCTTCGATAACCGAAGGATCTTCCAAGCAGCTTTACAACAACAGCAAGTCTCATGCTTTGATTGAGCAAGTCGTGTATGCGAGAGGAGAACTGGATAGAGGGCATTACTTCGTCCTGCACCACAACAACGTCTTTGTCTGTCACAACTACCTCCTCCGTGAGCATGGAGTTTTGAGAGTCTTTGTTCAGTAGTTTATCTTTGAAGGAAATCTTGGTGGGAGATATCGATTCAACCTCAGGAGGTTGAGCCTGCACCATATCTATGTTATCCGTTCCTTGTTCGCTGATCATTTCAGAGCCATTATCCACTTGTTCCTCCTCCATTTCAACAACGGGAGGGGGATCTTCTTCCTCAGTTCTTATCTTCACCTTCTTCGTGGATCGATTGTTCTCAGGATGTGGCGGAGGTTCTTCTTTCTCACAAAGCTCAACGTCGACGGTGCCGGGGACGCCGGATCACTTTTCGCACTGTTCGACGGTGCCGGGGACGCCGTCGGAGCTGGCGTCGGTTTCGTTTGTTTCTGGTTCTCAATCACCGTGGTCTTTGGTGGACTTTCATCTTTCATGTTCTCCTTCATAACTGAGTGAGGGCATACTTCTTTCCGATGCCCGTACCGGCCACACGAGAAAGAGATCATTCCGAGGCCTTAGCCTTAGGTCAATCAGTTACTTGCTTCTTTTCCTATTGGTAACATCACTCGCTCTAAGGACGAGGGAAGAAAGTTTGATTTATATCAATCTCCATAGCGTAGAATGGAATGATTACTGAACTGTCCTACAGCTAAAGCCTATTCCGTTATTGGGGAAGTTTCCCCGAGAACTACATACCCTCTCCGTAGGGGAGAAATAAGAATCAGTAATCACTGAACTAGAGCTATCGTAGTGAAGTTTGATTTATCCTCCCCTCCTCTCGCTTTTCCATCAGTGCCGTATTTCTATTTTGAACTGAACTCTCCTCCTCTAATTTCATTCCTTCTTTCTTTAGTGCTCTAATTGCATTCTTTCTTTATTCTCTTATCTCATTCCTGTGCTTTCAGAGTGAAGTGACTGTAGGGGGAAGTCACGAACGTCACTAAGACTAATCATTTCTGAGTTCGAGTTCAGGGACAGAGTGGGACTAAGCCCCGCAGGGTACCCACCGGAGCGAAGTGACTCATCCAAATGGGGCACGAGCGCAGGTAACCCCTGATTTTGGCTTGAAGGCATCTTTTTGATTGCTGGGAAAGGATTGAGAGCGGCCTGATAGACTTGAATGGAAAGCTAAAGCGCAACCATCGAACTCTGTAAAGAAAGAAATCCTATTGATTGAGTGAAGTGACTGTAGGGGGAAGGCACAAACGATAGTAAGTCAGTAGCTAGTCAGTCTCAGTCTTAGTAGTCACTACTGACTAAGGAAAGAAGGAGAAGACTGTCTTCCATTCCTGTGCTTTCAGAGTGAACTGAGCCATTCCTATTCGCTATCGTAATTCAGTTATCTTTATCTCCTGCTCCTCGTTCCTGCGCGATCAGGTTAGCCTTAATTGACTGAAAGCAGTTAAGGTATGAAAGAACTTGCTTGCAAGGTATGAAATAGCTTGCCTCTTTTTTTTGAATAGCAGAAGGAAAGACGTTCCTACATCAGAGGTTCAATACTGGATGATCCAAGTCCCTCCCTATCCTGGTTAACTAAAGCATTAGACCCATTCGGCCTTAGATACTGAGTTCCCAAGCTAAGACTCTGCGCTCTTCTCGCCAGCCAATCAGCGCATCGGATGGCCTCCCTGCCCGTGTGTTGGAGTCGTACCGTCCAGTCCCTCTCGAGCGGATTCCTAATGTCCTTTACAAGCCATGCATAAGGATGATCCTTCTCACACCATCTAGTTATAAGGCTTAAAGCCTCTATAGAGTCACTACACAGCAAAACTCTCCTAAAGCCCTCAGACCAGCACATTTCGTTTAAAGATGCCCCATAGTTCAGCAATGGTGCTAGGGTAATAAGCCAAATTGCACGTGAAGCCAATCAGCCACCTTCCATCATGATTCCTTGCCACCCCGCCACACGCCGCCTTCGTATAATCCAAGCAAGACCCATCGACGTCGAGTCTTACTTGATCTTGTTTAGGTGGTGTCCAGCTGTGTTGCAAGTCTTGTTCCTGTATAGATATCACCCATCTCTCGTTCTTCAGATTATCCTCCTCGCTCAACCGATGTAAGCATGCTCTATATATATCTTCCTCTGTTTTATTCACTCCCTCCATAGCTCTTGAACATCTAGAAGTCCACAGTGCCCAACATATATGAGCAAAGATCTTAGTCCACGGGTACTTTTTTAGCTGAACCATTCCATTCTCCTTCTGTAAGTTCCATTACCAGCCTTAAAGCAAATGAAGGGGAAGGGAGTTAAACTTTTGCATGTGTGACCGATCTACTACCCGACTCCATACATTCTTCGATCTTTCACAGTCCCTCAGTAGGTGAATAATTCTTTCCTCTGAGCCACATTCGATGGCGCACTCGTTGGAAGTGCTAAATCCTCTTCTAGCCCTCAAAGAGTTTGTGAGCAGCCTTTCTTGAGCCAAGATCCACAGGAAAAAACGAACCTTTTCAGGGGCCTTCCAGATCCTTTTCCGGATGCCATTCTCTTGACCACTGTTGGTGTCCCGGATAAAGCAGTTGGCCGATCTTAGAGTGAACCATCCGTCCGATGATATTCTCCAACAGAACTTATCCATCCCAGCTCTAGGATGTGGTGCTTTCACAGCTAGGATTGCCTTAATTACATCATCATTAAACCACTGTTGCAGTAGTGGAACGTTCCACCCTTCAGACCTCGAAGCCCATTCCTCCACTTTTGCATAAGAGTTAATGGGTGCAGCATCCAGTTTAATATAACTGAATAAAAGATTGGGTAGTGGTGTCCACAAATCAAAGCAAGCAGAGGTCTTGCTGCCATCTCCAATCACCTTCCCAAGCCCTTCTCGAAACTTGTTCCACACCTTCGTGATGCTACGCCAAGTATGGGACATGCTCTTTCGTGGTCTAACATCAGGTAATGCCTCCTCTCCGCATTTCTATTTGCTTTTTAGTACTTTAATCCAAAGTGCATCCCTTCCAGAAAGCAAGTCCCAGCATAATCTCATGATACAAGCTTTGTTCTGATCTTTAAGATCTTGAATTCCCAAACCACCGTCCTCTTTCGCCTTGAGAACTTCCTCCCATGCCACCAGATGAATCTTTCTGCCTTCTTCCGTGGAGCCCCATAGAAAGCCCCTACTGAGCTTCTCAATTTCACAGAGGACATTATTTGGAATCAAGAATGTTTGCATGAAGTATGATGGCATAGCTGATAGTACTGCCTTAATAAGCACGGTTCTTCCTGCCATATTTAGCATCTTACTTTTCCAAGATGACATCCTCTTTCTTGTTTTCTCCAACAGAGAATCAAAAGTCATCTTTGTGATTCGTTTGTGGATCAAGGGGATACCGAGAGATTTCCCTAGGTCTCCTGTGAGCTTCACCCCAAGGATCTTGCTTAAGTCCATGACCCTGCTTCCATGAAGATTTCGAGAGCAGTGCATTCTGGTTTTGGAGAGGCTGATGCTTTGTCCTGATGCAGCACAGAACTCTGAAAGACATTTCTTCACTACCATCACCTGTTCAATCGAAGCTTCTGCAAAAATGAAGAAGTCATCAGCAAAAAGAGATGTGTAAGTGGGGGTCCCTGCCTAGAGAGCCTGATTGGCCTCCATTCTTTCTTCTCCTGTTCCCACCGTATGCAGTGACCAAGTCTTTCCATGCACAAGACGCAAATCTAGGGTGAAAGCGCCTTGACGGATTCCTCGTGTGGCTTTGAATGGTTGGGATATATCCCCGTTCCATAAGACCCGCATTTTGGCACTAGTGATACAAGTCAGAATTATGTGAATGAAATCTGAGTTTAGACCCAGGTGCCGGAGTGTATCCTTTAGAAAGCCCCAGTCAAGCTTATCATACGCTTTCTCTAGATCAACTTTAAGAGCCATGATGCCTTTACCTCCTTTCTTGCATCTCATCTCGACTGAATAATCTCTTGGGCGATAATGATATTGTCACTACTATGTCTCCCTGGGATGAAACTGCTCTGATAGGGTCCAATGACTTTATGGAGGTAGTTCTTCAAAGGGTTTGCAATGACTTTTGTGACCACCTTGAAGCTCACATTGCAAAGGGCAATAGGTCTAAACTCCTTCAAGCAGGTTGGATTATCAACTTTGGGAATTAGCACCAGATGAGTATCATTAATGGCTTCCAGCGAGACTGGGTTTGCAAAAGCGTCTTTCACAAATTTACATATAGATGGGCCAATCGTACCACAATGGTTCTGCAGTAGACTGGCATTTCTCCCGTCCGGCCCTGGGGCTTTGAAGGCCCCCATATCATAAACGGCTTGCTTAATCTCAATATCGGTTACTGGCCCCTGTATGTGCTGTAATTCCTCCTTAGTCTGTCTAGGGAAGAAGTTAGGTACATTGAGACACTCCCTAACACTTGCATCCCGGCTGAATAACTTTTGGTAGAAATCAGTGGCCATCATCTTCAACTCATTTTGATCAAAAATCCATTCGACAAGCTCGTTCTGTAGCCCCTCTATTTCGCTTTCTCCTTATTACAGTTGAGGCATGGAAGAACTTGGTATTTCTATCCCCCCATTTCAACCATTTGCATCTGGACTTCTGGTACCACAATAGCTCCTCTTGTTTCAGCAACTTGTGATAATCCATGTATCGGCTAGTTGTTTTCTAAATCTTTGATGTATCCGCTTTGTTCTGATTGGAGGCACATTTCCAACTCTTCGATTCGCCCACCCTTTCTTTTTTCTGTAGAGTCACTCATAAGGCTAGCACGTAGTTACTCGACCGATAGGGAGAGGATTGATTCTCTCTACAGCTTGGACCTCCGATACTGCTTGTGCGCTTACGCGCTAACTGAATGAATGATTATTCTGATTTTCTGATTCACTGTCCGTAGGGCAACTAATGAAATAAGATAGCTTCTGTTCGTGACCAAAAGCAATATCTTCAGACTTGAACCTAGGCTTTGCTTTCCCAGACCTTAGTCTTTCCCGCTCCTCTCCTTTCAGTCGAGCTCATAAGTCAGTTCAGGAAGAAAACCGTTGAAAAGCGGGGGAATAATATTACTAACTAAGCGAAAGCTTTGGAATAGCAAGCGTAAGCGCTTCCCTTTTCTTGCTCGTTAGCGCAGGAGCGAAGCGAGAGGTTAGAATATGCTCGACCGTAAGGGAGAGGAGGGATGCTTTCCTAAGGCTAAGGCCGAATTCCGATTCCCGCGCTTAGCTTTCTTATCCTTGCTAGCTAGAAATGATCTCTTACAACTAGCATTGCGATTCACGCATCTCGAAAAACCGTGCCTGAGATAGAATAGTCTTTAGGTTATTAGCCGGGAAATTTCAATTGGCTTACTAGGCATAGCAATAGCCCAATCATGCTTATCCGGGAATCTTTCTCTTTCTTTCCTTCTCCTGGGCGTATTGTATTGATATTCACTCCTGTGACAAAGTACATTTCTTTCTACACGGGATGATTCAATCGATTCCTAAGACCTTCAAGAAAGCCCTTCAAGAACATCATCTTCCCTGTCTTCAAGACAGGTGACCAATAAGAAAGAAGCAAGCAATTGAAAACCATAGCATAGCGAGAGGATTGACCAGCTTTTGAAGTTGACTTAGCAAGCATAAGCTTTAGGGTTTACTTAGTGTGAAACTAAGGTACGGAGTCGCTAACGGGATAGGAACGGAGAAGTGAGAGGGCACCGTCTTGTGCAAGGCAACTACCGTTGCGCCTTCTATCATCAACTATCCGGTGGACTTGGTAAAAAAGGGGCAGCAGCGGTCGAACTCACATTCTGGTCCGAGAACTGATGCGAGCAATTGAATTGAAAACAAATTACATAGATAGAGAACATCTTCTAGAAGAGAAAATCATCTACTCTTGACAGTTTATCGATTGAGAAATCGGCGGGCCCGTAGAACTCTCCAATCGTGCACCGAAATGGGGCCGGCGAGTCGGTAACCTGAGATCGGCTAAGATCGAATTGAACTGTCTTTGATTGAGACGGAAAAGAGAGATATAGAAAGAGTTCCGTGATTTAAGATTGAATTGTAGTCTGTCTTAGTAGTCAAGAAATTGCGTTACTGAACAAGTCTCTTTCTACCCTCTGTTTGCTTCTTCCGACCTCTCTGCTTTCGATGCCGACACCTCGAAGTATAGGAGAGACCGGTGACCTGGAAAAGCTGCTACCTACTTTTGAAGGTAGTTTTCCATTTCAGTTCCGATGGATGGAGAATAGGGAGTGGGTCTTGATTCGCACGGATGCCTTATTCCCGGATCGAAAGGGCAACGCCCTATTTCCAGAGAATGCGGGAGAAGCGATCTGGCATCAATCAAAGAATGAAGCTGCATCCCGCGAGGTGACAGACTAGAGGACTACCGGCATAAGAAGAGCGAGGGCATAGGTAGAACCTGGGGCTCTTGAGTCTGTCTTTGTCAAAGTCCCCTTCGTCTCTCATATCTAAAGAGAAAAGGAGACCTAAGACCTACTCAATGCGGCGGGAACGGATATAGATCAAGTTCTTCTTACTGAGAAAACTGCCTTTAACGATTCATCATACGAATATTCTTTAAGCTTTCTTGCTTGCCTTCTCTTAGGCCTGCTTCAAGTCCAATAAGAAGTAATGATTAGGGTGGCTAAGTTCAATTTGTGTGGCAGTATTTTAAGTTTATACTTTCTGTCTTTCGTAATCCTTAGTCAAGTCTATCCAATCTATCCAAAGATAGTGGGTAATGCTTCCCTCAGGGGCTAACCTCTCTTCTCAATTTATATATATATATATAAATTGAAAATGAAAGGCAAGCAGGAATAAAAACCTGATGTCGATTTCCCTGTGTCCGGGCACCCAGCGTAATCGGAGTCCGAATATCCGACGATCTCCAGTATATCGGATCGCCGTTATGTGATCATTTAGTCTCTGGTCCCCTGAAGATACCTCATGACTTTGAAGGCTTCCAATGCTCCATGCCTGGGTTACTTTGGTATCTACCTAGTAAACCCACAGCATAGGCAATGTCCGGCCGTGTACACGTCTGGGCGTACATCAAGCTTCCAACAGCAGAAGCATATGGAATGCCCTTCATCTGATCTTTCTCTATATCGCTCCTCGGGCACTGTGAAGCACTGACAAAGTCAACCTTCTTTACAGGTGCCCTACTGGGGTTGCTGTGCTTTATACCATACCTCTCTAATACTTTTGGGATTTAGGCCTTCTGAGATAGTCCGAGGATACCTCTGGAAATTGATTTGTGAATATCAATGCCAATGACATATGAGGCTCACCCATATCCTTCATCTCAAAACTCCTTATGAGGAATGTCTTCGTATCGTGCAACATGCTAGCAAGCAGTATGTCGTCAACATATAGGACTAGAAAGAGAAACTTGCTCCCACTGACCTTTAGGTATATACACTGATCAACACAGTTTTCCTTAAACCCAAAGGTCATTCTCACCTCATGGAATTTGAGGTACCACTGACGGGAAGCTTGTTTGAGTCCGTATATCGACTTCCTTAACCAGCACACTAAATGCTCGCTGTCCTCCTGCGAGAAGATTCCAAGCTTTAAGGGCTGCCTTGACAGCTTTTAGCTTCTGAGTGATAAAGCTCACAGACGCCAAACCAAACGCTGTTTCAAAAGCATCCGAATTAGCATCAGTAGACGCAGAAAGAGATCCTATCCCCTACGCCCTTTGCTATCGCTTGAAGCTTCCTATCGCCTGCTATCGACAGCCTGGAATGAAAGGGGGGGCACCTACTAGCCTACCAGAAATGCTGGACCAAAGTCCACTACCAAGAATGGATCCTGCTGAAGCCATCTCCGACTTCGATTTCTTTTTAGCTTTCAAAATCAAGTTTTTGGCATAAGGACTACTTATACTTATATAGAATGGAAGTGTAATTCCATCTTAAGAAAAGATTTTAGCAATCAATCCAGGCCAGGTATTTAGTCACTGGTCTGATAGGGCCAGGCACTTCAAGAAATTGAATTTATTTTTCAAGTTGTGGTAAGTTAAATCTCACTATTGATTCTAAGCGAAAAATGACCCTCATCCGATACTAAAGCTGAAGGAAGCGGCTCGAATAGAGCAGCAGATCGAAGAGCAGAAAGAAATTATAACCTTTATACACTTACACTCAAGTTCGCCTTCGATACTCCAAGCCTTGACCACCCTTACCCACAAAATGACTTCCTGAGTCTTGCGCACGGGGAGGAGGTATAGATGTTAGAGTCTGACTTCGAATACCCTTGAAAAGGACCTGTTATCTATCTTTCAAAGAAAAGAAGCTCGACCATGAAAAGGAGTGGAAACCCTAGCAAGAAGGATGACTCTCGAAGGCTTGGCCCGTATTACATTAGTAGGACTACGGCTGGCTCTTTCTCCTCAATCGGGGGGAATGCCATTCTTAACATCTTTCGCAACCTTTCTTTCACAGGTGGAAGAATTATAGACCATATAACCTTGCCAACTAAAGCGGCCTACTCTATCGCAGTAAGGGCTTAAGCGATCGAAGTGACCTAACCTGGTTCCATCTATAAGGACCCTCTTCTGTCTATCTACGTAATTAAGTGCCATCCCGCTTCTGCCAGAATCGAAGCCAATACGTGGACGCTTAAATGATTTGGTTCACGTCTTTCAATGCCTTAAGTTAGTTCTTCCCCGAGTGACTGAATTCCATAGTTCATTCCTAAACCGGAAAGATCGTCCCAAACTAAAAGAGAGTCTACCAAACAAGGATCTTCCCAGCCTTCCACCAAAGCCACAACACTTCCTGTATCACCATCTCCGCTCACAGAGGGATAAGCGGACTAGCCGGCTGAAAGGCAAAGAGAAGAACTCCCTACTCAATTACAACTAACTAACCGCCTGGAAGGAATCGCTTTCCATGTTGGAATCCATCTAATACCCTGGTTAAGAGGTATAGAGGTCAACGATGGAAGGTACCTAGGAAGCAGAACTCGCCAAGAGTCTGAGATCTGATTGAACAATTGTAAGATTTTCATCATATCAAATGCTCTTTCAGTCTGCAGAAACTTGGGAGGGGTCACAATAGAATCAAGTATTCTCACACTTAATCGCTTTGCCAACGGTATGACCCGTCACAAAGTGAAGAAGGAGAGATATAACTGAACTAATGTGTCCGCCTTATCATCCTTCCTCATTATCACCTTACGGTGAAATGAAGGAATGATCCTAGGTAGACCATTCCGACTGAGGGAGACGAAAACAGGTAGTCTCTCATGCTCGTAAAGCGGCCCGGCGTAAACCTGTTGAAGGCAAACGCCACACTGCTTTAAATAAAGTGCAGTAGATAAAGGACCGGACTTACGGTATAATTGACGTACCTGTTTCGCAAACAAGTGCGCAGCTATACAGTTCTCCTTTGAAAGGCCATCAGTGACCTTTCAGAAAGATTCTAATAAGTGGATCAATCATCAATTCAATGAGATTCCGGGTTCATTCCACTGAAACTAGCTGGCAATATCTTAAGCTTAAGTGCTATTCCCTCTCAGCTTCAAAAGGGCTTCCCCGAGGAGAGGACAGGGCATCTCTATGGTTCCAATCTGGTATCGCAGAGTTCGTCGATCTTCTTCTGACTAGTGCCGTGCTGTCAAACATCAATATAATACAATATCGGGAATCTCTTTTACCTTCAATGTGTCTAGGGTAGGGACCTATCTTCTTCGTAGTGGGCCCTTCTCTCTCTTAGTATGAGCCCCGGAACTGCTTGTTATACATGCCGCCTGCTGTCTTTCCCGGCGCTTCTGATTTCGATCATTCTTAACCTCACACCTCCTCAAGGATAGACTTTTTTCCCTCAGAAATGATAGATGGCAGAGGACGGGGGAAAACGGATACCAGCTTTTATTTGGTGTGCTTTCTTCCCTTGGTTTTGCCATTTCCCTGTCTAATTGACATGGGCGATTGATTGTCTTTATGGATGATGGCTAAGCAAAGCAGTCTGTCAGAGCTGTCAGCTGAAGGGAACTCGTCCCCGACAATAGGCTACCACTTCCTTTATTGCTTGATCGGTTGTTGAAGACAGATAATACAATCCAAACAGCTTTTGGGACGCGAAGGAACGTAGTGCTCGACCAAAGGGAGAGGGTTGACTCGAGCTGCACTACACCGGTGATACTCATGTTCTCCCGAAGACCCACTCAATGCGGCTATCAGTGACTTTCGCTCTTGGGACTGCCTCTGACTCGTCCCCCCCGAACCCTAACCTCAATCAGTGAAGCTGGGCCCTCTCCTCTCCGTCTAGTAGAGTGGCATTTTGCTCCTGGTCTCTCGTTTGTGGTAACCGCTTTCCCTGATGCTATGGGATCTTTCAAACTCCCTCCCTATGGACCAAGTAAAGTGATTGGATAATCGATAAATCTCGTACCTTTTTGCTTAATAGGGGTAGCCCCTTCCCTTCATCTGGTCCACATATGGCTCATCTCCTTCTTGCCGAGCCACTATCGCACCTCTCCTTACCGTGAAGTAGCTCTCCCGATAAAGTTTCTGTAGCAAGAAAAGGGAATAGCGTTCTCAGTCCTCCCTCTGATAAAACTGGTAGAAAGAAATTACATTACATAGAATAGAACGAGTGAGGGTAACTAGAATTCTAGAATAGATAATCATCGCATCTAATCTTGACAGTTTCTATTTTCGATTCAAAAGCTGTAAGAAATTAGGCTTAGTCTAGGGCTGGTAACTGATCTAGTCCAATAGCGAGTTAAGAGATCAAGTAACTCTTAGTATCGTTCGTGCCCCATTAGTCCTATGGTGCACTTCACTCTCTTACAGGAATAGAAGAGAGTATGCTTTTAGTAAGCTAAGGTGAGTTAGGATGCTTTCTCTTTCGTCTTTTTGGCCGTAAATAGGTCGAACCCGCCGTGCCCTATGAGGTCTCTGATCTCGGTGAAGTGAAGCGCTCTTTGACAGGCAGCAGCGCGCGCCTACATAACCTAGCCAAGTCCGCAACTTCATCAATTCAACTTTCAAGTTATGAGGTGGGAAGGATTGGTATCAGACCTTACATGTAGTTCTCACGGCCCCTTTTGTTGCTCAGTTCCTTTAAATGGGATGGTGTGAATAATCCCGCAAAAGTACATCTGAGGCGGGCCCTCCTTCGATTTCACCTTACGGCTCTAGTGACCCCCTATTACTATGAT
>JAIUCV010002472.1:0-46432 GCA_026724425.1 Erythrophleum ivorense
ATAAAATGATAAGTGCATAAAAAGCACGCACAAGAGAAATCAGATGAAGATTCGTTTCACATTTGCTATAAGAAGTTGGCAGATGAACAAAGTCAGAAAATGAATTAATGAGGTAGGTTTAGATTTCGTAGGTGAATGAATCATTGTGATTATACAACCAAAATTCAAACGTGCATGGTTTTCAGATTTGCTCTGGATCAGTCTCTTCAATGGAAAAATATCTTTTAAAAGAATTTTTTTTATATAAATGAGTAATATTAATAATATATTATATTCGAGTATTTTAGATACATGAATATAAAATATTAACGCATTTGAAATTCTCATAATATGATAATTAATAAAAAATTATACAAACAAACTTAAAAGTTTTAAAAAGTAAGATCTACAGTTAATTTAGTGATATAAGATGCTTGCAAAACCGAGATACCAATTTAATTCAAATATCTTGGGAAAAGTTCACCCCAAACAAAAATGAGGAGAACCAATGAATTTTGGCTTAGTAATATTGAAATTGTTTTCAGTACTGGTGAATCCAAGTTCCAATTTTAATATCTTGATTTAAATAAAATCTTTAAAAAATTACAACATTACACTTTAATTTTCATAATTTTCTCAATTTATAAAAATTGCAGACTTGAAGGGCCAATTTTCCCAATATCTTAAATTTTAGAATATAAACGGCCATATATCTAATTAAGGCATTCAAAATAAAATAATACAATACCAATTTATACAAATTTAACTATTTTAATTTTTTTAATATATTTTATTCTCCATATGCCATGTGCAGTCCAACCATTGGTCAAAGAGTTGAGTTGTAGGAATGTGTTGGCATTACTGACTGGGAAACTGTTATCCCCTCATAAGCACGACAAGTTTTGTGGACAAATTGGATAGGATGTAAGTTGATGTCATTCTCGAGTTTTTTTTTTAATTCTTAATTGTTTAATTATATTTTAAAATTTTTAGATAATAATAAAATTATTTTTGTTTAAGGGATTAAATAAGGATCTATAAAAAAGAATATAATAAAAAAAAATAAAGACTATATTTTTACATTTAGTAAAATATTGTTAAATAAGGATGGATTGGAGCCATCCTTTCATTGTGTCGTCAAGAATTTTTATTTATAAATTTTTTTGGGTAGTACACTACTAATGATAATCAGATTAAATTGTTTAGTTAAAATATAAAAATTATTTGATCAAAATGACTTTATTATAGTGTAGTTGTTTTTTTTTTAAATAACTTAAAATAACTTATGGTATTGATTTCTTATATGAAACCTAATGAATAATAACCATTAAATCTATTAGGCCTTGCGGTCCTCGATAAAATGGAACATAAGAAGTACAATTAACAATGTTGTTGAAGAGATAAAGTGTGGTTCCAATTACCTTCTCCATATATTAGGAAGCTTGCAGGGAAAATTGCAGCTGTGTTTACATACACATGAATTAGAGTAATTGGATTTGTAATACAATATAGACAAGGATATCTATACGTGACACTAGACAAATATTGTAGCTCACATTTTTCATTTGACAAATGAGTATAGAGAATATAGTCTACTACTCTATAATTTGGACCATTTTAATTCTATTAAATATCAAACAAAATTTCTCAAATCCTATCATTTTTTTTTTCCAAATATCTCTCAATTTTATCTCAAAATCTTTAATTCTTTTCTTTTCAACTAAGCCTACACATGTAATACCATAATGAATTAACTTCAACTAATCTCCTTTTACACTTGATTCCATATGATTTTCAATGAAAATGACCAAAATCATAGTATTTTACTATTTTAAGTCAAAGTTTAACCAGTCATATTTTGCCTCGTGGGTCCCGTGAACCCATCATTCATATTCTCTACTCAAACTCCATTTATACAATTCATACATAGCCTCAAACAACCCATGAACCACGGATATGAAGCCAAAAACCAAGAAAATGCAATTTCTCAAATGGGTCCAAAAGTTAGATTTTTGGCTCTAACTTTGAAAAATCATAACTAATTCTAGAAAAATGGGAATCAAGCAAGCCATAGCTCTCTAGAAAGATCTAAGTGTTAAATTTACACTAAAAATACTTCCCAACCATAATCTCAGCATTTGGGCCATGTTTAACATCGAAAAAGAGACAAAGATCCGATTGTCCCTGGTACTGATGTAGCTTGCTGTCATGAATTTCGAAAATCCATAACTAATTCCACAAAAATCTAATCTGGGAAAAATATACTAATTTGGAAAGTTACAGATGTTAAATAGAGGAAAAAAAATAAGTTCAGATCATTTTAGTAGCCCCTGAACCTCAAAAACTGATGGAACAGTAACGAAGGTCGGATGGCTTCCCTGATACTGACACAGAACTTCAGAAAGTTCTTTCTCCCTCTACAGACCTCCGATTGAGGTGATTTTAATTGGTATAAGTCATTGTGGATATCTAGTTTATACCGATAAAATTTCATGACAATCGGACACCGTTTGGTCTATGAATGACATAGATTCATTTTCGGACCTAGTGGCACAGTATAATAACTAAAACTAGAAAATTCTCCAACTTCAACAATTCACCAAATATTCCCTAGATCTGAAAATATTACCCACTTTAGCTTCTCAAAAAGCTCTTAACAAGCTCTAAAGGTATGCCAAATTTCATATCAAGAAGAGCTCATTTAGTCATATCTTGACAAAGCTCACAAATTTGGCGGTTTTGGTACCCAAAATGATTTAAAGTGGATCTAAATGGCCTCCTACATGTTCTAGCACCTCTTGGGCAAGTTTTAAAGTATAAACATAGCATATATGAAATTCTCAAGTGGTTCAAATCATCATACATTTCAAATTTACTATGCTACGGGTCAAAATACACTATTGCATACCATCCACAAAATGGCCAAATTTCACATTTTCATTGCTTTGGCTCTCTATATAGTTCATACATCATTTATACATATTTCTACACTTGCTCAAATATTTACATCTCAAAAAGAATATGTATACATAAGCACTTTAGTTTTCCTATACATCAAACTATGTGTGAGTGTGCAAAAGTGGCAATACAAAGGCCTTCTATGCCTCATGGCCTCTACTCTTAGGCTTTTGAGCTCCACCTGGACCATATGAGATGGGAGAGGGAAGGGGGTGAGATTCATGGAATCTCAATAGCTCATACACTCATTCAAGGAAGCAATCAAGGTATATAAATAAGTCAAAGTATGCAAATCATTCACAATTACATAACACATGCTTTTCATGCCATAAATATCATATCAATGCCAAGAATAAGCTCTAGGGACTTTTGGTCTAGCTTCACCCAAGTTTTTGGGACTTTTGGATTGGCCTCACCCTTGGTTTTAAGACTTTTGGTTCCACCTCACTTGTCTCAAAGGACTTTTGGCACTACCTCACCTGAGCAATTTTCACAATCCAAAATATAAGCATATTGATACCAATGCATCAAGGCAATATCATATGGTATGTCTCATAATATAAGCATATTCACAAACATACAATAAATATTACACATCCAAGAATGCAACAAGAAAGAGTGGAGAGCTATCTTATAAGCCAACATAAGCCTTCTCTTTCAATTTCTCTTCTCCCTTCTTGGTTTCATAATCACAATTAGATGGAGCTGATTCTCTTAAGTCTAGACACAACAAAGAGCATGGAATTACTCTCTCATAACTCAAATAATTATTCACAAAGTTAGGGGGTTCTTTATAGCAAACTCTACAAAGTATATAAGAATCTAGGGGTTCTCTCTCTCTCTAGAATTTCATCTACTCTTCTTCTCTCTCAAGCTCTCAAGTTGGTAGAACCAACATACTCAAGGAAAGTAAAGAAGAAGAAGTGAAGATACATGAGTTCTAGCCTTCTTCAAGAGTGGTTTTCCACTTTCTCTCTTCTGAACCAAGTCCAAAACCCAACTAATTCAACAACTAAAACCATAGAAAGAGAGGGCAAAGAGAGAAGAACAAAACTCTAAGAAGAAAAGCTATGGAGATCTCAAGTTATGTTTACCTTTTTCTTGTTCTCTTTCCTCCTCTAGGTCTCTCTCTCCACAACCCTTTTCTCTCTTTTGGTCGAAGCTTAGGTCGGTTAAAGGAGAAAGAATGGATCTGGACATTTTAAGAAGTCAAATTCTCTTTTTTCATACTTTTTCAGACTAACCCTCACTTTAGCAAAGCATAACCCTCTCTACGGCGAGCACGTATCAGTCCCAGACCCCTATTTTCACTATGGCGCGCGCTACGGCGAGCAGCTCTTTGGTTTTTGTATAGGATGCCCACACTTGCTATAACTAAAAACATTTTCGCTATAGCGAAAAGGCACTCTCGCTATAGCTAGACCTTTTCTCACTATAGTGAATAGATATATTCACTATAGCTAAGCCATTTCTCGCTATAGCTAGTAGATTTATAAATTTTCAGGACTTCGAAAATTTGCAGCTTCCTTTTTTTTTCTAGTTGTTACAACACATTCCTCAATTATTGCCTTATCCTAAATCCTATTTGATTGCCTTAGTTGTTTGAACCAATTGTCTCAACATCTAAAAAAGTCAAATCTAATGTGTGTATAAGATTTTAAGAGAAATAAAGTTGTAAATTAAATACAATGTCCTCTTTGTGCAAGATTTCTCTCAAGCCTGACATAAAAGAGAAATATTCTCTTGTATTATGGATTAATTGAAATTTTATAATAATCCCTAAAAGATTTAATTTGCATCTAATTGATGTAATGATATGTCACACTCTAAGCAAAAAGGAGGTGACCAGCATGAAGAATAGGATAAGGCTCAAGTTCGTATGTCTAACAGATACTATTATAGATGAAAAGGTCTTTTGATAATATAATAGAGCATTATTTCATCTAATTTATCATATTAGTTCATTAGATTAATGAAAATTCGACAAAGTTTTCTCTGAGATTTAGACATTTCAAATTTCTACAAACAACTAAAAATTAGCAATAACAACAAGGGAAAGATTCGCTCTCAACCACCAACAATAAAAAATATCAAAAGAACAAAACAAATCAAGGGAGGGGAAATCCTATTTGTGTTAGGTGAAGTTATATTTAGAGTACTTTTTAATTATCAAATCAAAATTTCTTTACAACAAAACAATTACAACTTTGTAGTTCAAAGACGGGGCTCGCCATTATAACGCCTCTAAACCTAGGATGATGAAAATGAGTTAGATCCAATACCACTATCTAAAATGTTAAAATTAAAGGAATGAGTTGAAGACTTAAATTAGTAGATAAAAAATTACCAAAATAGAGAGTAACGATATCATAGCCTAAGTAGAAACCAAGAAATACAAAAATCAATTAACATGATTAAGTAACAAAAATTCCCTATCGATAATACTTATACATAAGTGGATCTTGAAGTGTTAAGTCTTTAAAATTGTAGTTATAAGAGAGAGCTAGTTGTTACTTATAATAGTGGTGACTATATCTCATTGACAGCTTCTTACCCTCCACGGTGTCATGACCCAATTTCTAAGTTATGATCGGCGCGTAGGCTAAACTAATCTGGAGATTGGGTTAACCTAGCAAGCCTTACAAAATTTAAAATCAACTATTATATCATATATTTTAAATAACCCATATAATCCACAAGTTTTAGAAAATTTAATATTCAGTTCATTATGTCATTAAGGGTTACTGAAAATTCAGCAGCATCTTCCCTAAAAATTGGATATCCCATCTTAAAAAATAAAGTAAACCAACACCAACAAGTTACATATAACCAAAATGCCTAGTTAGGAAAGTATAAACAATATTTACAATTTATAAGTGACTATATAACATGGACAATTTCAAAATTCTTTCTCTATATTTAAGTGCCACTACATCATGGAGTCAAATACAATCTCACAAAATTAAACACTTGCTCTAAGGCTCTGGTAGCTCACGACCTCCCAGATCACTTCACTCCTTTACTCGCTAGTTTGAAAAATAAAGAAAGAAGAGGAATAAGCCTACCACTAGCTTAGTGAGTGTATAAATAATAAAGTTCACAGAGATAAAAAAAAATAAGTGCATACAGGAGTTTTTAGAAATCAATGATTATCGAAAAATTTGAACAATAAAAATTATAATTGGAATGAAAAATAATTATTTAAATAAAAATAAAAATAAAAATAAAACTTTTAGGTAAAATCCATATTTCCTAAGTTTAAGAAAATGTTATGGAAATGGGTATTATAGAAATGAACCAAATTATTAAATTATTGCATCGTATATCTTGTCATTTCTGTAGGTCCATTCCATTTTATCACTTTCACAATATATGTCGGGTATCTCAGATCATAGCACTAGACACATCACATCACAGTGCTATCACAATTCACAACTTATTCTAGGTGCACCAAGGCCATTACCTCCGTTAACAGCTACGGGGTCCTAACTAGATTCCCATCCATTATATAAAGTTAAAATAATTAAAATAAAATCCCTTCAAATAGCATTTAACTATCAAAAATAAATAAAAATCAAGGAAGTAAATAAATAATTAAATAAGGCAAGTTAACCTTCAATATAATCTCTGTAACATATGAGACCATAAAATAACATAAAATACTCTCCTCATAAATAAACATATACACATATCATAAATAAACATATACACATCACTACTTTCTTTCCATCCAATTCACTCTTTTGAATTTCACAAGGATATATCATGCCACATTTCAATTATCAAGTCGCTTTAATAAACTTATTAAATCATTATATGAATATATATATATATATATACCCATTTTGAAGTTTTGAAAACACCAATTTGTTTCCCCAAGGAATAGAGCACATAAATCACACAATTGAAATTTTCATTGTAGAAATATGAAATGGAATGAAATAGATATGCCATTCCATTATCTACACACTCACCAATTGGGACTAATAGTATATGTCCCAAATTTCTATTGTTTAGTGCAGAGTCCTAATTGAATGAGTTTCTCTAGTATCACCTAAAATTATAACCAATATAAATTATTTTGAACATTCCAATAACATCTATAACTATTTATATAACCTAATATACTTCCTAAAACATAAATCCCTAAATTTTATACACTTTTCTATTATAAATACTAACCCTAAATTTGGGATTTTTTAATCTAAGCTCCCATATATTAAATTAGACTTAAAACTTACTTCATATTACATGATAATGGAAGATAGGAGTGCCATTTGCTATTTTAATGATTTAATAGTGAAATCCCCTTTTTGAATGTCTAGCCATGGCAGCCACAATATGGAAGGGAAGAGCTGAAAATTTTTTAAAAAAAATTGAATGGAAAAATGGGGAAACAACAAAGGGAGGAAACCATTAGCATAAGAAAGAAAAGAAATTAACATCAATGGCTTCCTTTCTTTCTTCCCCTTCTTCCTCTCTTGTTTTTTTTTTTAAAACCCCTCATGGTGGTTCACGGTCAAGCAAAGTAGCAGAACTTACCAATGGTTAAAGCTAGCTGGAGCTCAATGGAGGTGGTTGCATGATGATTGATGATCCACGGGTGTAGCGTTGAAGGAAGAATGGGAAAAAATGAAAAACAGAGGAGAAAGGAAGCTTAAGAAAAGGACGTTGGAAGTGGTTGATTTCGGGAGAGAGAAAAGATGAAGAAAAAAAAGGACATTGGTCAGATGAAAAAAATGGAGAGAGAGTGTGCTTGAAATATTAAACTATCTTTGGCTCATATTGCACTTTTGCCCCCTAAAAAGCTTAATATGCATTAATTGATATTTAAAATGATTAAAAAGGGTCATAGAAAATTTTATAAACTCCATAATTAATTCTAAAAGAACAATTCTTCAATTTTTTTTAATAGCATAAAGTAATTTATTTTATTTTATTGCTTTATTATTATTATTATTATTATTATTATAAAGTATTACACACGGGTGGCTACATCTAATGGGAAATTTCTTTTCCACCTACCTCCAATATATATATATATTCCTAGAAGCAACTATACCTTGTTGGCAGCTCCTTACTTTTCACATGTGGCTACACCTAACAGATAGCTCCTTTTCCCCACCCAGGCTTTCTCCTTCTTATCTAGGTGAAACTAGGACATTAACATCTCTAACCTGTATAAAATCCATCAAATGTTTCCACCATATTGCTGGAAGCCAATGACTTGTATCGTCAATGAATTATATGTTAGTTGTTGGTAACAATTACGTAACTAAACCATAATTTGAAGTGATTACCTAAGAGATTAATTCAATTAGAAATAATAAAATACTAAGTTAGATAAAGGAACCAATAATTAACAAATTTAGTGCCCAATGATTAATCCAATTATTTTACAATATGCAATAAAATAAATAAATATATATATATATATATATATATATTTATACACACACACACACATATATATATATATATAAAAACACTTTTATAAATGCATATAAATATGAACACACATACATATGTGTGTGTGTGTGTGTGTATTTAAATATATATAGGTATTTTTATTTTATTTTTATATTTTATTTTTTTTTCTTAATAGAAATCCTAATTTAAGGGTTACATGTCACAATCTAAACAAAAAGGAGGTGACTAGCATGGGGAGTAGGGTAAAGCTTAAGTATGTAAGCCTTATAGATATTATTATAGTTGAAAAAGTCCTTTTAATGGTATAACACATAAGATTACTTGATCCAATTTATCATATTACCTCATTATATCAATAAAAGTATCCTTATCCTTTTGTAAAAATTTTGATAAAGTTTTCCTTAAAATTTGGACATTCCAAATTTCTACAAACAACTAAAAACTAGCAATAATAGCAAGAGAGAGCTTTGCTCTCAACCACCAATAATCAAAATATCAAAAGATGAAAAATCAAGGGAGGGGAGTCCTGCTTGTGTCAAATGGGGTTACATCTAAAGTACTTTACAATTATCAAATCAAAAATTCTTTACTCAAAATAAATTCATCCTCGCAGTTTAAAGATATGACTCACCATTACAACGCCTTTGAATCTAGGATGATAGCAGTGGGTCAGATCCAACACCACTATCTAAAAAGTTAAAATTTAAGGAATGAGTTGAAAATTCAGTGAGCAAATAACAAATAATCAAAATAGAAAGTAATGAGATTATAACCCAAATGGAAACCAATAAATATAGAAATCAATTCATGTGATTGAGTAGTGAAAATTTCTATCAATGATACCTAAACATAAGTGGATCTTAAAGTGTTGAGTCTTTAAATGGTAGCTATAATAGGAAGCTAGCTAACACCTATGTTGGTGGTGGTTATATCTCATTGGCAGCTTCTTATCTTTTCATGGGTGGTTACACCTAATGAGTAGCTCTTTTTTTACCTGCTTCTAATATATTATGGTATATGTATTTTCTTGAGAGCGGCTATACCTTGTTGGCAGCTCCTTACCCTTTACGGGTAGCTACACCCACCTAAGCTTTCTCCTCCTCGTCTAGGTGAACCTAGGACATTAACATCACTCAATCTTATGAAATCCATGAAATGTTTCTAATCATAGTACTAGAACCAATGGCTTGTATTATTGGTCAATTATATGTAGGTTGCTAGTGACAATAAAGTAATTAAACTATAGTTTAAAGTGATTACCTAAGGGAGTAATTTAAGTAGAAACCATAGAATATACTCAGTTAAATTAAAGGACCAATCACCAACAAATTCAGTGCCAATTGATTAATCCAATTATGCTACAATATATAATCTAATAAAAGAAAAGAAATATATATATATATATATATATATATATATATATATATATATATGTATACTTTTATGAATACATGTAAATGCAAGCATGCACGCACAGATACAAAAACACACACATACATTTTTAGTTATTTATCAATCTATATTATTTTATTATGTGTAAAAAGTCCTCATGTAAAAGTTATAGTTGTGATTATTATAAAAACATATCTTTAACATCCCGAATGATACAACAAGTCTCACTAGAAAGGGCTTACCTTAGTTACACTGCAACAATTATTTCAGCCTATATTATCATATTATTAGCTCAAACACATAAAGAGTAGGCAATCTTAGAATCTATTCTGCTAAGATCATATACAATTTATGAGAATAAAATCTAACTATCGTTATAATAGGCACTCGAGTGATATAAGAACCCATAATGCAAGTTATAATTTGCTATCTACTCATAGTGATGTTGAATGTCAAAGGGGCACTTGTTCCTCTTTGAAAGATTGGTTCTTTCCACTGTTGGCATTCCCAGAGCTTCCTAGCAGCACCTACAAATTCACCAAATTATTACATATGATCATACCAACAATTCCTAACATTCATCTAGGTTAGTAACATCCAATTAACGAAATCCCCATTCCATAACCTCACCTTTCATTCATATAACTAATTATACTCTTAAATCTTTTCATGTAGTTACCAATCCATAAATTAAGCTCAAAGATTACTTTAAGAGACCAAAAATTGAAGATTAGCCTACAATTAGCATTGTTGGAAAACTCACACTCAAAAACCCTAGTTCACATGAGCTAGCTTTGATCAATAATGCAAAGGAGGAGGTAGTGACATTTTTGAATTTAATAAGAAAGGAATAGGCTGAAGATGAAGAAAGAAAAGCAAGAATCAAGAGATTTGTAGGAAAAAAATGAAGAGAATGGAAGCATTAGGATGAATACCCCTACACTGCTGATGGTACTAAGCAACCACCTTCCATAAACCACTAGTGATAGAATAGACAACAAAGAGGCTTGGTGTAACACCTTACTTTCTAGCTCATACCCATCATGCCTTACATACTCATATACACATGCTAAGCATACAAGGGAGGTTATTAACTCTACCTTGGTGTTCTTTCTTCTTGGCATTAGGCATGGGTAGATATTTACTTTAAAGTCACATGGACCGAGTGAGCTCTTTCTATGCCTCCTCATGCTTACTTGCACTATTAAGACTTATTTCAATCCCAAACATATGCTTTAAACTCATGGAAAGCAAAAAGGGATATGAGACATGCATTTTCGTTCTTGGCAGATTTTGCTTCATTTCTAGGCTAAGTTTGGAAATTCATAACTAAATGCAGAAAAATCGTAACTGCATGATCTCAGTCATTCTAGAAATCTTGAGACGTCTAATTTATGCTAAAAATACTTAGAAGTCTCAATATCTCGCCTACTCTGCGTTTGACATCAAAATTGTTCACTGGTCAGAGGGGGCTTCTTTGCTGTCACAGTTTACTGATATGGACTTTGAAAAGGTCTAACTAATTCCAAAAAAATCCAATGCTCATAAAATATATCTCTATGGAAAGATGTGGATGTTAGATAGAGGAAAAAAATATCTCCAGATCATTTCACCAAGCCAATTTCCCGGAAACCGATGAAACAGTACCTCGGGTCTGGTTGGGTGTCTGATTCTGGGCAGGAATTTCGAAATTGCATAACTTCCTCTCTAGACCTCTAAATGAGGTGATTCCAGTTCCTACAAGTCACTGTGACCATCTAGTTTCTGTGTATAAAATTTCGTAGCCATTGGACTACATTTGCCCCTCGGATGACACGTTTCTCAAACTGACAAAATGAACAGTGTTTTCTGAAATCCGATTTTCTGATGTCAACTTTGAAAAATCATAGAAAATGCTATAGACCTCTAAATGACATGAACTCTAGCTTCCCAGAAAGATCTAAACATAATCTAGCTACATGTCAAATCTCATGGCAAGAAGAGGTCATATGGCTAAGCTATGGCATCATGTGCAAGAAGGCCTTCTCTTGGCCAAAAGTGGGGTTCATAGGGTCCAATCTTGGTTCTTCTACTTCTATGACCCATTGAGCACATGAAAAAGCATCTCTAGGGGCCATCAATCATGGCTCAAGTGTCTAATAACTTAGATTGGAAAAACTCACTATCCCATGCCCACTTATGCACTCATATGGCCTATGCTATTATTGAGCATTTCACATTCAAGACTTACTTTCTCATTCAAAATATGCCTCATTCTCATTCATTCATCATTCATACATTAACTTACAAACATACATAGAGGCTACGTCATATACATTCTTAATTTACAACACTTGTCTCATATACAATACATTTACAAGAAGCTCTTTTACAAATCTTTCTTAGTCTCCCTAGCCTCATGCTTGGTGATGGTTCCCATCTTTAGCCTCACTTGGTCCACCTGGCAGGTTTGGATGGTGGAGAGGGAGGGTGAGATTCGGAGAATCCCAGTAGTTCAACTCTCATTCAATCATACATATATCGCATGCAACAAGTCTCATTATGCATGTATGGCATGTTAGCATATAAAAACCATGATGAAAACATTTAAAACATATGAGTTGGCCATGCATAAAGGAAAACATTCTCAACATGTGAGTAGGCCATACATAACATCTAGGAGCTTGCTAAGTACATGGATTAGCCTCACCCACTCCCTTGTGGCTTTTGGATTTGCCTTACCCACTCTTTAGAGGTCCTTAGACTCAACCCTTACTCTTTGGGAGTCAACCTCACTTTTGGGAGACCTTTTACTCTTGTCTCAACCACTTAGGGGCTTGGCTCATCCTCACCTTGGCTATAGGGTTATTGACTATCCATTTCCTCAAGCAAACCAAAACAATCATATAAATCATCATTTCAATTCATAACACATCATCATGCTAACACACTTCTCATAGCTCATATCATTCATACACACAAGCAAGACAATGTAACACACAATTATGCATGAGAGAAAAGTGGAGAGAACTACCTTATTAGCTATTCACTACTTGCTCTTTTACTTGTCTCCTCCCTTGTTGGTTTCACAACAACTTCTAGATGGGAGAGCTTCTCTTGAGCCTAACCACACAAAAGCATGGAATTAATACCTTAATACATGATTCTTAAGCTAGGGATCACTTCTAATCAACTCTACTGAGCTTCTCAATCTAGGTCTTTTCCTCTCACTAGAGTCCATTAGCTATTTTTTTCTCTTCTCTCAAGCTCTCAACTCTTAAGAAGAGAAAGCAAGGAAGAGAGGGCTACATGACTTCTAACCTTCCTTAAGAGTGGTTTTCCACTCTCCCTCCTCTGAACCAAGCTCAAAACATGGTTACCTCTCTCAAGACCTAACTATTTTGGCAACCAAAACCGTGGAAAGAGAGGGTAAGGGGAGAAGAGTAACATACTAAGAGAAAAGCTATGGAAATCTTTACCTTTCTTGTTCTTCCTTCCTCTCCTAAGCTTCTCTCTCTCTCCTCCGCCCTTTTCTCTCTCTTAAAGTGAGCTTGAGTCGGTTAGAAGAAGAAAGAAGGAGTTGGGATGGTTTAAAAAGTCAAATTCTTTCTTTTTACGCTTTTCCGGACTAACCCTCGCTATAGCGAGCCATAACCCTCGCTACGGCGAGCTCAAATAAGTCCCAGAACTCTGCCTTCGCTATGGCATTCGCTACGGCGAGCAACTCCCTGGATTTTGTATGGGGGTGCCCGAACTCGCTGTAGCTAGAAGCTTTCTCGCTATAGCTAGAAGGCAGTCTCGCTATAGCTAGATCATTTCTCGCTATAGCGAGCAGGTACATTCGCTATAGCTAGGCTGTAGCTAGCAGACTTAGAAAATTTTCAGCTTCCAAAAATTTTTAGCTTTTCTTTTCCTTCCTTTTTCTTTTCTCATTTCTTTTCTATTTTCTTTTTCTTTTCTTTTTCTTAGCTGTTACACTTGGGGAGGGTCAGATAGAGCCAATGAAGGTAACACAGTGACTGAATGATAGTGAAAATAGTAGGAGAAGCATAGACGAGGCTGACAGGAAGAGAGGCTAAATTTAGCACATAAGAAGAAAATGAAGAATAGAAGAAAAGAATAAAGAAGGAAGAAAAAATAAAAGATTTTTTTTAAATATATGTACTGTTAGGTTATTACATTCTCTCTCCCTTAAGAAATTTGGTTCCTGAATTTAAAACTTAATTTTTAACCTTAAGATTCAAACAAGTGAGGATACTTGACATGCATCTCACTTTCTACCTCCTGCATAGCCTTCTTTTATAAATGGTTGTACCATAACACCTTAACTATGGCTACTTCTCTCGAGCGAAACTTCCTCACCTACCTATCTATAATTGCAATTGGCTCTTCCTCAAATGTACACCCCTTATCCAACATAATCTCTTAAGATTTAATTACATGAGAAGGGTGATGCAAATATTTCCTTATCACTAATACATGGAATACTGGATGCACTCCTGCTAGCTCAGGTGGTAAAGCCAATCGATAAGCAATGTGACCAACCTTATCCTCCAATATACCTCAACTTTAACTTCTCTCTCTTTCTAAACCTCATTACACCTTTCATGGGTGATGCCTTCAAGAACACAAGGTCACCCATTGCAAATTCCAAGTCTTAACGTTTATAATCAACTAAAATTTATGTCTACTTTGGGCTATCAATAATCTCTTTCTAATTACCCATACTTTTTCTAGTGTATCTTGTACTAAGCTAGGTCTTAACAATTTGGCTTCACTAACCTCAAACAATCCAATCGGAGACCTACACTGCCTCCCATATAATGTCTCAAATGGTGCTATTCGGATGCTAGCTTAATAACTATTATTATACACAAATTCAGCTAGAGAGGCAAATGACTTTCCCAACCACCACCAAAGTTAAGGATACATGCTCTTAACATATCCTTTAAAATTTGTATCATCCTTTTAGATTATCCATCAGTTTAAGGATGAAAAGTAGTACTAAGATCCACTCGTGTACCAAAAGCCTTTTAAAAAACCTTTTAAAAATGGGAAGTAAATTAAAGGCCCCTATAAAAAATTATAAACACCGGTACACCATATAATCTCACTATTTTACTTAAGTAGAGTTGTGCATATTTGGCCATATTATTAGTAATCTTGATAGGAAGGAAATGTACTAACTTAGTTAATCTATCATTTGATCACCCAAATAGCATCATGCCCTTTCCAGGTACGAGGTAGCCCTATAATGAAATCCATTGTGATTTTCTCCCATTTTCATTCTAGTATTTCTAACCATTAATGCAACCCTAATAGTTCTGATGTTTGGTCTTCACTTGTTGACATACTAGGCAATGAGAAACAAAGTCAATATGCCCCCCTTCATACCATCCCATAGATTGCTTTAAATCTTGATATATTTTTGTTGATCCCGAATGAATAATGCATGCTGAATGATGAGCCTCTTTTAAAATTTCTCTTTTTAGGTCTTCAATGTTATGTACACATATTCAATTCCCATATTTTAACACTCCTTTAGAATCCACAATGAACTCGTTACTCTTTCCATTCCTTACTCCGTCCATAATCTTGCTCAACTTAAGGTCTAATTTTTTAGCTACTTTTACTTTCTCAATAAGACATGAACAAACCTGTACATGAGTTAAGAATGCTCCTAATTTAGCAATTTCAAACCTTATCCCACCTTCCTGCAAATTATGAATCTTTCCCACTAATGGTCTCTTGACTTATGCAATGTAGGCTAGACTTTTCATTAACTTCTTACTTAAGTCATCCACCACCATGTTGGCTCTACAAGGATGGTAAATAATAGTATAGTCATAATCCTTAAGTAGTTCCATCCATCTTTGTTGCCTGTGGTTGATATCGTTTTGCTGAAAGATATACATAAGACTTTTATGATCAGTTTAGATCTCACAAGTCTCACCATAAAGATAGTGTCACCAAATCTTGAAGGCAAACACCACTGTTGCCATTTCCAAATCATGGGTAGGGTAATTTTGCTTATACCTTTTGAGTTTCCTAGAAGTATAAGCAATTACATGTCCATGTTACATAAAAACACACCCTAATCATACTCTTGAAACATCACAATACATAACACAACCTCCTGTCCCTGATGGTAAAGTCAAGATCGAGATAGAGGTTAAACACTCATTTAACTTCTTGAAACTTTCTTTACAAGTATCCAACTATTGCAATTTGACATTCTTTTGAGTCAATCTAATTAAAGGAGTAGCTATCTTTGAAAAATTTTTCACAAAACAACGATAATACCTAGCCTAGTGCATTTAATGATTATGATTGTAGTTGAGGAGGCATAACTCTTTATATTATTATATTTTTTGCATTGAGGGGGGAAGGGGCGAGGTGGCCCTACCTTGCCCATTACACCTACCTCGACCTCTATTGACTCTTCTACCACCACCTTTAGAGGCTGGGGCTATCAGTGGGGTAGGAACCCTAACAAAAGGTTCATTTACATGTTCCTCTGTAGCTTCAGCTTCTCTAATTGCTGCATTGCCTTGCCCACTACACCTACCTCGACCTTTATTGACTCCTCTACCACAACCTTTAGAGGCTAGGGCTATCAGTAGGGTAGGAGCCTTAATAGAAGGTTCATTTGCATGTTCCTCTATAGTTTTAGCTTTTCTAATTGTTGCACTAGATCCAACTGGTATTAATGTTCTATATAAACTAAAGCACAAATTTAGAACATAAACTAATCATTTGTATATATATTCACACATACCAATGTTTCCTAAGGAATAACACAAAGGAAGGGATCATCAACACCCTATAAGGCCTTTTATGATACCTTAGTTATGATTATGCTTAGGTTCATAAAGATAATTGAGGTGTCATTAAAGGACACTTGCTTCACAAGCTATAAGAAATCTAGGTTTTGATACCAACTTTGTCACACCTTAAGCAAAAAGAAGGTGACCGACACGGAGAGTAGGGTAAAGCTCAAGTTTGTAAGTCTTATAGATACTACCATAGTTGAAAAGGTCCTTTTAATGGTATAACACATAACATTATTTCATCTAATTTATCATATTATCTTATTACATCAATATAAGTATCCTTAGCTTTTTTATAGAATTTTTGATAGAATTTTTTCTTAAATTTGGACATCTCAAATTTCTATAAACAACTAAACATCAACAACAATAGTAAGAGAGGGCTCTGCTCTCAACCACCAATAATCAAAATATCAAAAGAACAAAAATCAAGGGAGAGGGAATCCTGCCTTTGTTAATTGGAGCTACATCTAAAATACTTTACAATCGTCAAATAAAAAATTCTTAAAATAAATTCACCCTCACAATTTAAAGACGGGGCTCGCCACTACAACGCGTCTGAACCTAAGATGATGAAGGTGAGTTGAATCCAACACCACTATTTGAAAAGTTAAAATTTAAAAAATAAGTTGAAAACTTAGTGAGTAAATAACAAATTACCAAAATAAAAAGTAATAAGATCAAAACCAAAATGGAAACCTATAAATACATAAATCAATTAACGTGACTGAGTAGCAAAAATTCCCTATCAACGATACCCATACATAAGTGGATCTTAAAGTGTTGAGTCTTTAAATGGTAGCTATAAGAGGAAGCTGGCTATCACTTATGTTAGTGGCAGCTATACTTTATTGGTAGCTCCTTATCCTTTCACGGGTACATTTAATGGATAGTTCTTTTTCCACCTACCTTTAATATATTACAATATATGTCTGTTCTCAAGGGTAACTACACCTCATTAGTAGCTCCTTATCCTTCATAGGTAGCTACACCTAACGGGTAGCTCTTTTTCCCCACCCAGGCTTTCTCCTCTTCGTCCAGTTGAACCTAGGATATTAACATCACTCACTCTTATGAAATCTATCAAATGTTTTCATCATAGTATTGGAACCAATGGCTTGTATTATCGGTGAATTATATGTAGGTTTTTAGTGACATTCAAGTAATTAAACTATAGTTTGAAGTGACTACCTAATCAATTAATTTAAGTAGAAACCACAAAAGACTTAGTTAGATTAAAGGACCAATAACCAACAAATTCAATACCAATTGATTAATCCAATTATGCTACAATATACAATAAAAGAAAAGAAAAGAAATATGTATACTTTTATGCATACATATAAATACAAGTGCACACATACATATATATACATTTTTAGTTATTTATCAATTTATATTATTTTATTATGTGTAGAAAGTCCTAATTTAAAAGTTATAGTTGTGATTGTTATAAAAGCACATCTTTAACATCCCAAATGGCATAATAAGTCTCATCGAAAAGGGCCTGCCTTAGGTACATTGCATTTGTTGCTTATGGGTACTAGTTTCGACTCGTAGACCATGCTGGTTATGCCTTCTTTTAGGGGCGTAACAAAAAATGTATTTATGCTCTCTTTTTTAGTATCTTAATATGAGTCATGTGTAGCATTTTCTTTCTTCATGTCTTAAATGTTATATATATAAAAGAGAACAATTTGTACTCAAAGAAATTATATGACAATATAATATTGGTTAATTCTTGAAAAATCTAATCCTATGGAGTATAAAATAATTTCTAAATAATTAAAACTCTTTTTGGATATCATTTTTATATTTCTCTAATTTCTCTTTGTCCATTATTATTTTTTATATGTTTGTATTAGTGACATATTCTAAGTATCTCAATAATGTGATGCTTTCTTGTGTATTATTATTGTATAGAACTTTATAATGATGATGAATAAAATTCAAAAGTATCACTAGTATTTTTACCAATTAATTATAAAGAATAATATAATAATGAAATAAGTTTTGTCAAAAGTTCATACTTTTAATTTTTTTGAGTTAATTATACTTATTTTTTCTAAGATTTTGTTTGATGGTTTATGCTACTCTTATTTTAGAAATCACACTCAATTTCACTCTAATTTATTTTCTATTAGAAAAGTTAATTTTTATATAATATATGCATTTTTCAAAAATAAAATATAATTTAACTGTTTCTACTATCATATTAAGAACAAAATTATAGTTTTATACTATAATTTAACATTAACTTCTTTCATTATCATATTAAAATTAAAATTAAAATCTCATGTTGTATAGAAAGTTAATTTTTTGAGACTATAAATGAGAAAAATATTAAGTACTTACTTATCATAACTATTGTATCTAGAAAGAAATGTGTTTTGGAAAAATTGTTTGCCTTGTCTTTTAGTTTGTAGTACGATTGAAACACAAGTTACAGTAACTTACAAGTTTACTTATCTAAATATATTTATTAGTTGGCACGATTGGTTAGACAATCTTGAATCAATTACAATGTGAAAAGTTATTAAGAATTCACAAAGACATCTATTGAGGAACTACAAGATTTTTCAATTCAAAGAATTCTCATGTGCTACTTGTTCTTAAGTTAAATTAATTACTAGACTATCACTAACTAGCTAAATTTAGGATTAAATCCCCTACATTTGTGGAACGTATCCAAAGTGATATATGTGGGCTCATTCATCTATTTTGTGGACCATTCATATATTATATGGTTTTGATAGATACTTTTATAAGATGCTTACATGTGTATTTATTATCAACTCACAATCTAACATTTGTAAAATTGTTTGTTCAAATAATTTGATTAAGAGCACAATTTTTTTGATTATGCAATCAAGACAATATGTCTTGATAATTTGGTGAGTTTACACCTCAAGTTTTTAATGACTACTATAGATCAAATGGAATAATGGTTGAAAAGCCTATAGCCCATGTTCATAAACAAAATGGTTTAGTATAATTATTTATTAAATGCCACCAATTAATAACTAAACTAGTGCTTATAAGAAAAAAAACTCTCATTTTGATATAAGGATATGTGATTTTACATGCATCAATACTTATATGCACCAAACCAATAAGCTATCTTAAATTCTACCCATTACAATTGATTTTTGGTTAGGAGTCAAATATTTCTCATCTTAAAATTTTTGAATGTGTAGTATATATTTCAATTGTCCCATTGTGACTCACAAAGATGGGCCCTTAAAGAAAGTTGGGAATATATGTTAATTATTAGTTTTTGAACTTCTTTATCAAAACATAGCAATGAAATTTGCCAATCACCCAAAGTAAGGAAGCAAAAAGTATTTACAGATAGGTAATATTATTTCCAAATTCGGGTTGCATCAATCCAATTTTGGCTTATGATTTTATTGAATTCGGATTGGCTAAATCCAAAATCCTTGTAACATTTTTTTTAATTTTTAATGGAATTCAGATTTAGCCAATCCAAATTCCATTAATTTTTTTAAATTTAATTAAATATAAGAGAAAAATTATAAGATGAAAAAATAATTAAAAGAAATGTACTAATAAATATAAAATTATGCAATATTTGCTATAAAATGACATCAATATAAAAAAAGTGACTATAATAAATGACTTCTAGTATCACAATAAGGTTTCCTCTTTTCACATCATGATTTTTATTGTTTTAATTCTTTTGATTCTTGTTGCTCCTTACTGTGAGTCAAAAATTTAAATCTAAGGATAGAGGTTGAATTGGAGAAATCGGCTCATATGATATCATAAACCCTGATTGTAACAATCTTTAAGCTTAAAAAAGCAACCGGTGTACACAATATTAAATGTAAATGCATCGAATAGAAACTTTGCAAATGTTTCAAAGTGCTAGATATTTGTTGAAGAGTTTCAAAATAAGATAAAGGCGAGGGTGACATGTTAAAAAAATAACCTACTCTATTAAAGTCACCAAACTAGTGAGACATTATAGAATAAGATGGATTGATCATGTCATTATGTTGCTGCATTAGAGTCAGAATGTATGAAAATGTATTAGGAATGTCAATGCCAATGTTAATTGCATTAGTCTCTATTGTTGCTTGGTATTTCTTTCAACAGTAGTTTGTTGGATTGACAGGTAAACTTAAAGTTTCTTTCTTCAACGACCTATCAAAATCTGAGGCCTGAGTAGATCTAGTATCTATTCAGTAAGTTAAAAAAAAAGCAAGAACAATTTTTCACTGAAAACAAGTAATATATTGTTAAAATCTTAGCCTATGGTATCATAAGAATATGTAAACAAAAAGTCATGTGAGTGTATTCTATAAAGTCCTTTTGTCATTTATTATTTTTCAAAAGACCAATTTTTAAATGTTCCCTTATTTACTTAATTATTTCAAAAATTTTCACATTATTTGTTTACTTAAATAATTTCAAAGTTTTTTTATTTAAACATATCCTATATTTTTTTCTTCTTTAAATAATTTTTTACAAAAATGAAAAGAATTACTTTTTACTTTGTACAAAAATTATTTCTCTTATGATTATTTTCTAGTATATTTTTCATTATTAATATAAATATTTCGAAAAGCTAGACATTTTTAATTAACTTCATTATTTGAAATTTTTTCATATTATTTTTTATTTAAATAAATTTTATTTCTTTTAAAATTTTTGACATTTATTTATTTATTTCAAATTTTTTCACATTATTTTTTCAACAATTTCAAATACTTTTGATACAGACATGTCTTATACATTTTTTTTTCTTTACATAATTTTTTCACAATTTATGAATTACTTTTTATTTTTTAAAAATATTTCTCCTACCATTATTTTTTAATTTTATTTTTTATTATTAATATAAATATTTCAAAATTTTAGCTAATTTTTTCTCTTAAGTATTTCAAGTTTGTTCACTTTTTTTTTAATAATTTCAAATAATTTTTATTTAGACATATCCTTTAGATATTTTTTATTTCATTTCATAATTTTTTGAATTTTAAAGGTGACTTTTTATTTTTTAAAGAATTATTTCTCCTACCATATTTTTTCTACATTTTTTATTATTAATATAAATATTTCAACATTTCTTAAATTTTTTATTTACTTAATTATTTCAAATTTTTGTTGATTATTTTTTATTTTAAATAATTTGTATTTACAAATATCATATACATATTCTCTCTTCTTTAAATAAATTTTTCCAACTTTAAGAATTACTTTTATCTTTTAAAAAAAATAATTTCTCCGTTTTTTATAAATATAAATATTTCAAAATATTACACATTTTCTTACTTAATTATTTTAACCTTTTAGAATTTTTAAAATAGTTTAAACAATTTTTTTTTATATTTCATATATATATTATTTTAAATAATTCTTTTCAAATTTAATAATTACTTTCTATTTTTTTATCAAGATTCTCTTATCCTAATTTTTTAGTATATTTTTTATTATAGAAATAAATATTTTGAAATTTAGACATTCTTTTGTTTACTTAATTTTTCCAAATTTTTTTGATGTCATTTTATTTATTTACATGATTTTAAATAATTTTTATTTAAGCATCTCCTATACATATTTTTTAAATAATTTTTTGCAATTGTAATATTTCTTTTTTATTTTTTGAAAAATTATTTCTCTTGACCTAATTTTTTATATCTTTTATAATTAATATAAAATATTTCAAAATCATGGACATATTTTATTTATTTATTTATTTCAAATTTTTAGAAATTATTTTTTTTTCTCATTCAAATAATTTTAACTAAATCCTGTTACATATTTTTTTTCTTCTTCAAATAATTTTTTTTGAATCCTAAGAATTACTTTCTATTTTTTAACAGAATTAATTCTCTTACCCTATTTTTTATTATATTTTTTTAATATATATTTCAAAATTTTAGCCATTTTTTTAATTAATTATTTCAAAAAAATTTGACACTATTTTCCATTTAAATAATTTTAAATAATTTTTATCCTAATATGTCTTATACCAAAATTTTCTTCTTTAAATAATTTTTTGAAATCTTCAAATTTACTATTTGTTTTTCAAAAAATTTATTTCTTCTACACTATTTACATTTTAAAAAAAAATTAATTGTTTTTATATTTTCAATGTCTACTTTCCAAATTTTCCCAAATATAATATATATATTTTCAAATAACATATTTTTCTTTTATTTATTTTTTATCTCTTCATTTATTTCTTCTTTCAAAATATAATATTAATTTTTTATATGCAATGTATATCTAAAATAACTACTAAAAAAATATTTATCATACAATAAACATGTACCAAAACTAAACAAATTAATATGCTATAAAATTAACTTACATGATAATAATAATAACTTCTTTCTTCAAACTAAAATTTTCAGATCATAAAATTATTATTATTATCACACAAATGTTCCCAAATGTACATATTTCATGCAAAATGAAAACAAAATGCTAGATAAAAAAAGGTATTACAAGTATATCTAATTGCAAATAATATCACATTCACCTTCAATAATTAGAAATGTCAATAAATTTTTAGATATTACATCCCACTCACATGAGATATTACTAACAAATGCATCTTCAAATGATATGGAAGCAATTTTTGCATTTCAGCTAAAACAAACTAAGTTTGTCACTTTTCATGTGGGATGGAGGCATTATACAGGTAAAACATTCAGGGGTAAAATCATAAATTAACTATTTCATTGTCCACCAATTTTTTTTCAATCAATCACAATTTTTAGAATTCTAGATCCCCTAATCACTGCTAAACACGTGTCAAGGTAATCTAGTAAAATATTTTTACCATTTGACAATGTGATCGGTCAATTGACCAATCATATCATCACCTTTTGTAGGCTAGCTTGCAAAAAGCTAGCTGCTAAATTTGGAAGGTTAGCCTTTGAATTCTATGGTTCAAAATTCAAAAGCTACTAAATTTGGATCCTACGGTTTTGAATTTGGTGGCAGTAAATTCAATTCTAATGGTTTCAAATTTTATACAGCTCCTTTTGACATCTTTATCCACTTTGATTCACGTAAATTCAGACATAATCAATCTAAATTCATTCATTTTAATACCTTTAGGGCAAACATTTTTTCATCTATCATTTTTTGGATTTTTTTCTTTTAATACTTCTGAATCAAAAAATGTAAGTTTCTCTTTATAATTAAATAACCATTGACTAGAGATTTATTTACAATATGATTTACCAATTGTTATTTCAACAAAATAGTTTTTCTAAGGGGAGATTATAAACAACTAGAAAAAAATCATATGAAAAACATTATCATTATCTTATTTAGATCTTTGTACAAAGCAATGTTAACAAAAAGTTTAGAAAATAATTTATTTGTAAAATATTACAAATCAACTGCCAAATATATCTATTGTAACATCATATATTTCTAGCCTTGCTTCATGCTATTTCCAAGTCTCATGTTATACATTTCATAATAACACAAGAACATAGCTTATAAAAAGGGAATATTTTAGCATTGTGTCACGTATAAAATTTTTATTTGGTGCCTCACAAACCATGTGAGCTCATGTATTACATTCTCATATTTAATTACATAGATATAACTCAATTTCATCCTTAAAATTGGCCTAGAGCTCGTGTATGGCAAGGGGATACATAAAATTCATCAATACAATTTCGACAAGAATTTTCTCACTTCTATCACAAACTTTGGAAATTCGTAATTAATTTCAGAAAAATCAAAATCAAGCACACTATGGCATTCTAGAAAGCTATAGATGTCTACTTTATGCTAAAAATATGTCTAGGCCATAAAACATAACACAAAAGACATTTGACATTCGAAAAGGTATAGAGGTTCGAATAGCTACTGGTACTGATGCAAGTATCTACTATAAATTTCAAAAATGTTCAATTAATTTCACAAAAATCCAATCCATGCAAATGATACCAATCTAGAAAACTATGGATGTTAACTTTATGGTAAAGATAAATTCAGACCAAAACAAACACTTTTAGCAATTAGAATTCAATGGAACATTGATCAAGGTTAGCTCAAACCTCCAAATGAGGTGTTTCTAGTTGCTACAAGTTATTGTAAATGTCTAATTTCTTGCTATAAAGGTTCGTAGCCATTGGGCCACGTTTACCTTTCGGATGACACAATTTCATAACTAATCAAATGAACAATGATTCTGCAGATCCGAAATTTTGATACTAATTTTGAAAAATCATAGAAAATTTCACAGACATCCAAATGACTTGGTATTTCACTTCTCAAAAAGCTCTAGGTAGGATCTAATTGTATGCCAAATTTTAAGTCAAGAAGAATTCATTTGGTAATACTTTGCTATAGCTCAAGATTATGGCACTTTTAGCTCCAACAAGGGGGCAAATTTGGTCCAAATAAGGCATACATTGTTTCACACTCATTTGAGTAACTTAGGAAGCATAAATACAACATAAATAAGTCTCTCATAAGGTTTGAACCATCATGCAACTCAAATTCATCATGACACATATATAAATATACATGCACAAGTGGGCTCCCAAGTGGTCAAATTACACATTTCTATTCATTTAACTCTATTATTGATACATATATTATCTTTATATAGTTTTACACTTATTCAAGGTTTCATGGCTCAAAAATAACATATACATATATACTTGGACATTCTAGTACATCAAAAATAGCAAGATTTACCAAGATATGGATATTTAAACTCATTGGCTTTCATCCTTTGGATCTTGAACTCTACTTAGGCCATATAAGATAAGAGAAAGGAGGGGGTGAGATTTATTGAATCTCAATAGCTCATACACCTATTCAAGCACATTTTCAAGGTATACAACATATCAAGGGTACAAGTATGCGACTAATCAATCTATGAAGCATTCAACTTTCACATTTTTATATCACAAACTCATGTCAAGAATAATAATGAGCTCTAAGGACTTTTGGTTTGACCTCACCCCATTTCTAGGACTTTTGGATTTGTCTCACTCTTGGTTTAGGGACTTTTGACTTAGCCTCACCCATCCAAGAAACTTTTGGCCTTGTCTCACCCATGCCATAAGACTTTTGGCATCTCTTCACCCACATTAAGGGACTTTTGGCACTATCTCACCCATATGAGCCATTTTCACAATTCAAAGATATTTAAGAAAGTATATTGGTACCAAAATAGTAACATAGTATTAAGTGGTATGTCTCAAAATATAAATATGCACATAAGCACACAATGACACATATGCAACAAGAAATGCAACAAGAAAACGTGGAGAGCTACCTTGGTGAAAATCCAAACTTTACTTTGCTTGTTCCTTCTCCTTTTCGGTTCCACAAACACAATGAGGTGGGGTTGGATTTCCTTGACCTATTCACAATAAACAATACTCAATTATACTCTTGAAACAAGTTATGACATCTAACTCACTCTTAAAAATACACTTTGTTCTATTTGTCACAATATGGCTCCATTGATGACCCAATGAAGTAACTATCATGATTTAAATTCTTAGTTCCATTCTCTTGCCATATCTAGGCCTCTTGACCTCATTTAAGGTCCTTGGAGCCATCACACACTCACTTTCATACACCTAGGTACATGTTACTTTATAAGGTTACATTATGGAAGCCATTACCTTATCTCCCAACCTAAGGTTTTTAAATTTTTTTCAAGGGTTTTTCCTATCTTCTTTTATTATATAAAGTCCCAAATCAAACTTGGAACAATTTAAAACATCCCTTAACTATTTATATGGGTCTTGGCCGAAATATGCCTTGATTAAGGACCTATGGAGTTTGAGATTTTTCCTTAATGGATGGGGCACTTGGGAGGCTCCCTAAGAGTCTTAGAAACTCAAACAAACACTCACATATGCTAGAAAATTCTTGAATCAACCCAAATTTCAGATTATGTTCAAGAACCCTACACTTTTCTAACTTGAATTCTATTAGCTTTTCATGCAATTCTTTGGTGTATTCCATCTTCCCATGGCCTAATTTAATAAATTTTTATTGGTTATAAAACAGAAACTTTCCCCTTTCATGGTTCTGTTTTAGGCGTCCCACCATGGAAGAGAAAAAGAAGAAGAAGAAGCAACTAGGAACAAGATTTACCTTAGTTTCAAGCTTACTTCCAAGGCTTCTCCTTCTTGGTTCTCCCTTTCTCAAACAATTCGAACTCCTCCTCTAAATTTTGGACCAAAAATAGAACCAACCAATACAAGAAAGCCATAGAAAGAGAGCATAGAAGGAAGGGAGCAAGAGCACAAAATTTTTCAAGATTCTTTACCTTATTTGGCTCTTCTTCCTCCTTATTCTCCCCCTCTTTGTGTGCCCAAGACAACAGCTCCTTTTCTGAAATTTGGGCAGAAGGAAAGTCGATCTAAGTGGGAGGGGAGGGAATGTAACTCTTAAGAAGGACCAAGAAACTTCTTTTTTAAAAAGTTATTTCTATTTTTGCTTTTTTGTAATGGCATTTTTGGTTTGGTTTTGTTTTAGCTCCTTTTTTAGAACCATTTTTTATTATAAAATTTAGGTTCCCAATTTAATAAAATGCCTTTGGAATCACTCAAATCAGAGCTAAAACCTTCTTGAAAGAACCAGTCAAAGTTTGGGTCAACTAACATCGAAAAAAGTACACCGGAGGGGCTTTACCGGTCCTGGGGCTTCCCATGATTTTTGGGGCCTTTGAGAACCCTGGACAACTTAAAATTTTTGTTTAAAAATCCTTTCTAAGTGTTTTTCCAAAATTACACTTATTTACGAAAATACCACTTGACTTTCAATAAATTTTTTGAATTATTCCAGCCTTAGTTTTTGGGCAACTTAAGGCTCAAATCTTCATTTTCTATTATTTAACATTTTATCTAAATTTTATTTGGTATTGAATCACTCATCTCAGATGACTTGCTTTTCAAACTGGCCCGTTTCAGTATTTTTACAACATATCAGGCATTACATCTATTGACCCAAAGAGAGTTACTAAATCTCATATACCAACCAAAAATGCTTTAATCCAAATTGATATCCTAGTAGGGCAATTAGTGAGTGTAGATGAAAGTAGGTTACGGCTAAAACATGGTAGATCGATTGGTTCCAAAGATAAAAATCCACATAAAAAAGAAAGGTACAAATAACTAAGATTGTCATAATAAGGAATCAGATAGTCAAGAAGAGAACCAAGACATAACCAATTATAAAACCCTAAACAAGGTTTTAAGTACCTAAAAATAATAAAGAGATTTTGAAAAGTTATGTCACTATGAGAAAAGTAAATTGGAAAGATACAATTGTTGACAATATTTTTTCATATAATATTGCTGCTGAAATAATATAACAAAATGAGGACTGAACTTAAATTTGTTGAAAAATATAGATATATAGATGATTGGCTAAAATGGAAAGATACAATTCAAGTATAATTAAATTCACTTTCAAAATATGAAGTTTTTGAATTTGTAATTCTAACACATAAAGGTGTAAAGCTAGTATGATACAACTACTACAACAAAAATGCTATTTTAACCTCTTTTTTTCTTAGTGGCTTTTAGTGACGGGTTTAACCCAAAATTCATAGTTGAATCATCTATTGCAAAAGTTTTAAGTATGATTTTAAATAACTATTAGTAAATCTATGGTTAAATTATTGTCTAACCACAGTTCTCAAAACCATGGTTATGTTAATTCTAGATGGTGGTTTTGACCACTACTAAATCTTGTTTTAAACTTTTTATTATGTGTTCTATCTAATTTTTCTTTTCTAGCCAATTTGTAGCAAAATACTCTCCAGCCAAACACCATTTACTACTTACAAAATAAAATCAATTATAGGAATTGTATATTATTGTTATTAATCAAAGAAATTACTCACTCGCATTTCCCTTAGTAAGGAAAGTAATCCATTGAATTCAATATGCATAACCAATTACAACTGACATACCAACTATCTGCTACGTGGGTACAAAAAGAAAAGGAAAAAAACTATCACTACTAGTTATATAGAGTAGGAGCGTGCATGGGACGAGACAAACTAGGAATAGGGTGAGCTCAAGGCCTATCTTGATGTTGGTTTTGAGATTGAATTCAAGACTCGAATCCTATCTTGGTCTGATAAAGCCTAATGTAAAATCGAGTTGGGACGGGCTAGGATGGGATAGAGGAAAATTTTCTTTCCATAATTAACTACTAATGTGCCTTAGATTTTACATCTTTGAGTAGTCATGCTTGGTGCCAACACATTTGCTCAATCATTGCAAAGCCAAAAACAAATTATGTTGGTCAAATCCATGAAAAATGCCCACATATAAGGAAAAAAAATCTATGATAAATAAATGTGAGACTCAAATAAATATGAAAACACCTACTTCACCTGTTCACGGGCCTCTCCCATGCATTTGAAGCAAGGGAAACAAAGAAGGGTAAGAAATTCTCTCAATTATAGTTTGAAAATTGACATCAATACCTAAGCCAACTTTAACACTAAAGAATACAGCAAGCAAATATATGGATAAAAGTTGTGTGCAAATTCTTGCTATAATCAGTAAACCAAGGCATGTGTGGTTTCAAACTCTTTTTAAGAAAAAATACATCAAACAAAAATTGAATTTCTGATTAAAAGAAGTTTTACACATTATAATCTCTCTGGTTTTAAACTGAAATGAAGGATGTGGGATCTTAACACCATATTAATCTCACCTCCAATGAAGACATAAGTGACATGAGGTTTTCAATTCAAATTCAAATGACTAGTAGATATATTATAACTGTTCTCATAGTTATTGAACATAAAACCTAAAAGCAATTAGTGGAACTTCATCTGGGCCGAATGCATCATAAGCTAGAGAAATATAGTCCCCCAAATCAGGCTAAAACATAATAGGTCAAGGGTAATAGCATGAGTCTTCATCTTAATTAAGGCCTTGGATCAGATACAAACAAAATAGAAAAATGCAAAACACATACACCTAAAGGAACTCAAATCTCAATGCCTAAAACAAATGAATTAGACCATAAAAAAGGAGTTTCAAATGTCCATACCTAAGAAAATAATGCAACCAAACCCTTCCTTAATTTCAGCACCCCAAGTGGAATACACAAAGTTATAATTTTAGAATTGGGAATGGAAAAACACAGAACACATACATGGCTTCGGGGTTTCAGAACCAAAATAAGGAGCACAAGAAATATACCTCTCAATTACACTTACCATCAATGAACCTAAATTAGCATAATTCATCCTGTCCAACAGAAGCAGAAGTCACTTTGTGTTAAATATATAGTAACTTTATTGATGAAATCCTAGAACTGGTTAAAAAGCAACAAACCATAGATACATACAAAGCCCTGATTCACTCCATACACAGCACATTTAGCCCATCAAAATGCAATATGCTTATCTTGATGAATGAACCTAGGATAGCACACAGGCACATCTTTTATCTTTTTATCCTAAAAGAAGGTCACTGATTAACATGGTTCACTTCAGCTAGCCTAACTGAAGTAGACATTCTTTATGTTAAAACTACAGTAACCATGTCTAATCTATAAGCATAATTGCAAGGTGGTTTGCTAAAAATGTCTCTTGGTATTGTCCTAAGAACCTAGAATCAAATCCCACCTCATAAGGGATTAGAGATTCTAATAATCTCTAATTATAAGCACAATAATCCATTGAGCAGAAAAATTAGACTTACCACTCACCAGAGATTGAAGAGGAGGATGAGAGAGATCGGGAGATTGTAAGATTGAAGAGAGATAAGACTTAAAAGGGAAAGATGGGTTGTAAGCAAGTAACTGAGAGAGGCGGGCTTCTTTATTAACTATAGTGATTAATAACCAGAGCAACACAAACAAACCATATTCAATAACTCACCAGAGTGGTCATGGGAGTGCCGTCTGTGGTGGAAACGTGGATTTAAAGGAGGGATTGTCGTCCGTGCCTCTGTTGTGGTTTGTTTGTGCATTTAATGGTGAGGGATAGAGTCACAGAGGGAGAAGGGAGGGCTGAGCCGAGCTTGATAATCTATTAGGCATCAGCTAACCAGAACCTAGGAATTTTTTTTAATTTTATTATATATATCTGGCCAAGCGGGGTTTAGACTATTGGAAGACTCATCCCGAAACCTGTCCCGACCTGGGGTTCTAGCCCAATTTCTCCTTTCCTACTCGTCCCTTTTTCAACTTTTCCCTATCCTAACCCAACCTGAAAAATTTGGGCTAGGATGGATTTTTTGGGTCTTTTAGGCCCTGCACAACCCTAATATAGTGACTATCAATTACATCCTTTAATCAATAAGTACCATGAGTAACTATTTTCTTCATGAACCCTGTTCAATACATAAAATTTGTCACCTTTTACAAATGAAACAACTCAGATGCACATCATTAAAGATTATAAACCATAACTATGAATTTGAAGAAAAACATAGAAAGAGAAATAAGGAATCTTAAAATTTTTCAAGTAGTGTGTAGTATATAAGTATTTTAACTTTTCAAGTATTTAAAACATGGTGACGTTGTTTAAAACATGAGGTTGAGTAGTAGAAACCATGCACATTTTCAAATAGCAAGCAACATCACAATTCAAGTTGCTTCAAATAACTCACTAGTAAATTAATATAATATTGACATAAGGAGTTAGGAAAAGTAGTTGCAAATTATAAACATTATGCTTCCAAATGAACTGGTAATAAGATAATGATTATAACTGTGACAAGTCTCTAAACAACCATTCACATGAATGGAAATTTACTTAGAAATGGTGAAATCCCACTTAAAAAACATTTTATGCACTTTTCTATGCTAGATAGTTATAGGTTTATGGAGACAAGAACAAGCTTTTTTGTTCTTTGTTCTTTGTTTTTCCCAAAAGACTTCCAATTCCCAAGTCCCAAGTTCCATATAATTTGCTAGCTCTCAAAGCACCAATCCTTATTCCTTAATGTTTTAATATAGTTATTTGTCCTAAAAAAATATGTTTAACTATAGTTCTTGCTTTTCTTTGTCAATATCTAAGTAAGGCTATATATGTTGATTCATCATCACCTAAAAACCAAAGCCTCAAATTCCTTTGCTTAGAAATTAGTGCCAAGTTACCTATTGGGACAATATTTTAACAAATGGAGGGGAATAATATATATATATGTTCTTTATCACATGACCTCAATTTTGGATCAACTTAATCAATTATAACTATTTTTTTAATTTGAATGAATTTAAATTTTCCATATTGAGATATATAAATAAAAGGAATGAGATTTTTTTTTCTTTTGACCCAATTGGGAAAAAATGGCAAACATTATTATTTAGATGAAATTTAGGTACATATAATATCAAAGAAACGTATAACTTTTCCTCAAACATCTTGTACATATGATTTTGGTTAAGAACAAAGAGGTTGTTGACACCTATAGGTAATTGGACATAGCTAGATTTAGTTAAATCCAAACCCACAAATTTCTCAAATTTCAAATTAACTAGAGGTATATAAAGTTTCAATTCTAAAAAGGTTGTAAATATTAGTGATATAAAGCTTCATTCATACAATCAATACAAGTTTATTGACTCAACTTTAATACAATGTCCTAAGTTCTATTTAGGAGGATGTTACAACAGACCAATTGATTAGAAAAAAATTAGGATTCACAAGAATTAGAAACACTGCAATTTTACTATGCTCCATAATTGTATTTTCATGGACTCAAAAGGAATTTTTAAAAATTAAGTTTGATCATCTAAGCAAAATGACATACAAGCCATGGTTAAAAAAAATAAATTAATGTGTCACACAACCTTCATAACACATCAGCCATTTGAACCAACTAGGCAATGAAAATTCCAAAAGTAATCATAATAATTAAACAAGTAAAAGAAATCAGTTCCAAATAAATTTCAACACATTTAGAGGGTTGATAAAAGATTAACATAACTTCTATTTGTTTTGTGTAACCCCCACCTCTAGTGACTTGTGATAGAATTTCATTTATGTAAATATGATGTTTGGGACAAGTGAATAAATGTCAAGGATAAAGTTATATAAACATACCAACAAAGGGAAACTGACTTTCTTTACAAATATAACATATTCAACAAGGCCTATAAAAGAAAAATCAAAATATAATTGGCACTATTTTAGATAGAAAGGTTCACACTTGGCACCATCAAACTAAAAATAATGAGATAACCATTGCACCAAGAAGCTTTAGAATTAAACTTACCTAAGTTGTCACACAGATCCATACATAAAGGTAGCCAAGGATAACGTAATGTATAACATAGCTTTAATTAGTGACTTCTCAATAGGATTCATCCATTAATTGTTACTTTACAACAAAGAAAAAAAGAAAAATAGATAATTGAACTATAAAGAAACCATATAGCTATACAAGAACATGATTTTACCTAGGTTTCTTTGATTAGATTGGTGAATAAAAAAGGAAATACATATGGATCTCCTTGGGAATTTAGGGTTTAACTGAATAGAAATAACAAAAATAGAAAAAAATAGAAATTAATAAAAGAAATTGAAGCTAAGAGTTATAAATTAAGATACCTTAGGTATGGCAATGCTGCAACTTTGATTCAGAGAGAATGAGGTTGTTTTTTATTGTAAGGCAGTGAAAAAGAGTAAGGGAGATCATTATAGAGTGTGATTCCAAACCCCCAAAAAAAATCAAAACAAAGATAAAGATTGAAGGAACCCTCACTTGTAAAGAAATGGGTTTATCTTTTAGTGATAGTGAGAACTAAGCGCTAGCAATGAGAAAGTTATTAAAGGTAGTGAAGGGATGATTGAGGACAAAGACTCATAGTTGCTACAAAATGGAGACAAGCTCTTTGCATAAGTCAATAGATCAAAAAAAAAAAAAAAAAGAAAGGAGGGCCACAAACCATTAGGTTGTTATGTGGGTGGGTGGCCTCTACATTAGCTACTAGCTGGGCTTCTTCGTGAATGGAGTAAGGGTTGCTCATATGTCTTCACTATTAGGGCATTCTAAAATTGTGAATGAGGAAGGTTTTGGTGGTGTGTTTCGTGAATAAGGGGAGGGGTAAGGCAACTAAGTGGTTTTAACCATGGCTTAGGCATCATGGTTAAGATCACTTATGGCTTGGCCAAGGTTTATATCAAATTAAGGCTAAGGTAGCATAGGGCTTAGCCATAATTTATTTAAATCATGGCAAAACCCTAGCTTAGCCATGGTTATTATAAACTGTAGTTATGTCACAACTTAACTATGGCTTACTTAAATCATGTTAAGTCTTTCTAAGTCTTAACTATAGTTTTATTGAATTGTGGTTTAGTCACTAGCTTAGCTATGGTTTCAAAAACTATGGTTAATCCATATCTTAACCATAGTTTCAAGAATCGTGGTTAAACTTCCATTGCAAAATCCTTTCTTTTTGTAGCAAAATGGGTATTTGTGTAAAAATAAAATGAGAAAACTGAAGTCATTAGATATAAAGTATGACTTGTAGTACAAGAGTTTTTACGAAAGTCTAGCATTGTTATATAGAGACATATCCTTCTATGATGGATATAATCACTTTTAGATACTTTGTTAGTTTGACAATACATAAAAAACTTGATATGTGTCTAATAGGTGCTATTACAACCTATTTATATAACTTATTAGATAGTGAAATTTATATAAAAATCCTTAAAAAATTTAAAATGCAATAAGCATGTAAATATTTTTTTAAAAAAAATTATTATTATGTTTATATAAATCCTTATATAGATTAAAACAATTTGTCCATGTATTTTTATAAAAAGATCTAGATTAAAGTTTGTCATATTTATTGTATATGTTAATGATGTAAATAATATTGTAACTTGTGATTTAAAAAGAGGTTTATTATTTAAAAAAAGAATTTTAGATGAAAGATTTAAAAAAAATAAAATTTTGTCTTAGCTTATAGATCGAGCACTCTACAAATAAAATTATTTTTCATCAATTAGCTTATATTGAAAATATTTTAAAGGGATTCTATATTGAGCACATCTATTAAGTGCTCTAATGGTTGTAAAATTACTAAATGTGAATAAAGACTATTTTCATCCTTTGAAGAATGATGAAAAACTTCTTACTTAGTCATGAAGTATAACATTAATGTATTTTGTTAATAGTATATAACTTGACGTTTATTAATAAGATTCAATTATTCTCCAAAAAAAAAAAGACATCAAAATGGAGTTAAGTATTTATTATAATGTTTTCAAGGGGCCATTAATATGGGGCTATTTGTAGAGGTACAACTATATCATGGTGTTGTAGAAAACAAATTGTAGTTGTGAGTTCTTCAAATCATGCATAAATAATTATAATGTATAAAGTAATATGAGAGTGTGTATGGTTAAGGTTAATGACCCAACATATCCAGGAGATATGTGGTATACCTTTAGAAAAAAAAAGATTCCAATAATATTATATAAAAATAATGCTTCATACATAGGTTAATTAAAAGGAGTATACATTAAAGGAGGTAGAATGAAACATATTTCACCAAAATTCTTTTTTAGTCATAATCTCTAAAAGAATAATGATTTGAATATCTAGCAAATTTGTTCATATGATAATCTAACAAATTTGTTGATTAAGGTATTACCAATTGTCACATTTGAGAAATTGGTATATGGTATTAGAATGTCGATTCAAAGCTAACATTATCATTAAGGGGGAGTAAAAGATGCGCTACAGTCTTTTTTTTTTCTTCCATACCTAAGGTTTTATTTTACTGGGTTTTCTAAGCAAATTTTTTAATGGGATAACTTATAATAGATATTATAAATAATGTATATTCTTTTTCCTTCGTTAAGTTTTTATTTCATTATATTTTTTTTAGTAACGTTTTAATGAAATATATTATTTGTTAATAAACATATAAAGGAGTGTTATAAATAATATAATTATATAAATATTCATCACATTTAAAGAAATGACTCTCGAGAATCAATTATCATGTTTAATAGTATAGATTCTATGACAATGAAATGATTCATATTCTAAAATTATGTAGATTAATTTTTTTTGTTTATACTATTATAATTCATAAATTTATCTTTATAATTCAAAACATATAAATAGCCGCTATATACAAAACATAAAGTATCAAGTGAATAATTATCCTCTCATTCCTCATTTCAATTGTTTCTCTTACTCTCATTTTATTTCTTATGTTTTTCATTAATTTTGCAACAATATAAATATAATTATGAATTTTCATCGATCGAATTAAATTTGCCTTCCATATTTCTCTTATTTTTAATTTTACTGACATAATAATCGTAAAAAGCATTTTTTATTGGCTGAGGAAATTCTTAACTCTCAAGATTCGAATTCAAACAGTTCAAGCAAATGTAAATATAAACCATTTTTCACCTTAAAAAAGTCATTAACTAAAGTAATATGCTACGTGGCTATTACAAAAAAAGTGACCTTCTACATGTGAATATATTACATAAAATTCAGCATTGTCAGATTTGTGTCATTTCGATTAATGAAGCACCATGTTGTTAATGCTAAACGCGACTTCTTTCTTCTTACCAATACAACAATACGTTGACATTTGCGTACACTCACCTTTCTGTTTGGCGTTCACGTTTCATTTTTTCAACTAAACCTCTTACTCTTATTTTATTTCTTATGTTTTTCATCAATTTTGCAATAATATAAATATAATTATGAATTTTCATCGATCAAGTTAAATGCTCCTTCCATATTTCTCTTATTTATAATTTTACTGACATAATAACAATCGTGAAAAGCATTTTTTATTGGCTGAAGAGATTCTTAACTCTCACGATTCGAATTCAAACATTGCAAGCTAATGTAAATATAAACTATTTTTCACCTTAAAAAAGTCATTAACTAAAGTAATATGCTCCGTGGCTATTAAAAAAAAGTGACCTTCTACATGTGAATATATTGCATAAAATTCAGCATTGTCAGATTTGTGTCATTTCGATTAATTAAGCGCATGTTTTTAATGCTACAAGCGACTTCTTTCTTCTTACGAGTACAATAATATGTTGACATTTGCGTACACTCTCCTTTCTGTTCGGCGTTCACGTTTCATTTTCTGAGCGTCTCTGATTTCTCTCTCCTTCTGTCTGCCAGTCGTTTAGACACCCAACATGTGGCAGATATCTCTGCTTTCAACCACGGAAAATAAATGCAAATTCTTTTAACAATATTACGATTTATACCGACTTTGCTTTGTATCAAGATCAATTTGGTCCGTTTATAATTCAAAATGTGTTATTCAACTTTTTTTTCTTCAAATCTGTTTCGTTACCTCTAATTATCCTATGATATTTATAGTCTTAATTTTGTTGTTGAAAGTAAATATATTTTATGTATATTTTGAACAATTTTTATAATTTTTTAAAGTTATTATTAAAACTGAATTGATACTTCGAAATTAAAATTTTTCACTAAATCTCAACAATAACTTTACGCTGGTAAAAAAAAATTCAAGGTATAACTAAAATAGGCATTTAAGTTGAACCATATGAGAGTAAATTGAAATTTACGTTAAAAACAATCACAAATAATATTGGATTATTTTCTAAAGAAGCATATATTTATTTTTTTTAATTTTTCTTCGCCAATAAACATCCATCTAAATTATATAGTTTGCTCTTAAAGTTGGAACAATTTATTAGTCTTATAAACTTACTCTCCACAATTATCCTCACTTAAAGTTCTTTTAAATAGAATCAAATATTCAAATAGACATACGTACCTATAATATGTCCATTATAATAATTGTAAAAAGTATTTATATGAATAATATTATTTGAATTTTCTAAACCAAACATATCTTTTTATGAACTTCATTTTCTATATGGTTAGAAAAAGCAAAACACTTATTAGACACTGTATCTGCGTAGGCTAGCTTTGCGCTAGTTAATTTTTTAGCCTTAGATGGAATCAAGAGGAAATTCCTTTTCAAAAGACTATCAGCTCGTTTGGTTGTGAGAATGCAACGGAGAAGGAAAGCTGTTCCAACCTATTTGGCTGTTTGGTAGGTGAATTACAATGGAGCTACAAAAGATTCATTTGAATCTGGCGCTCTCCACTGTAGAGCGGGAATGGAGGTTTGCTTTGGAGTCAAACTGGTGAATGTCGATTTTGCCCTAGGTTCCCTCATCTGGACGAAACTTGATGCACACTTTATTGTTTTGAGGAAACAACTTTTGGTCCTTCAATGTCCCACGGAGATAAGGCTCGGACCATCCTTGGAAGCTCGTAGCTCGAACACAGCGTTTTAGCCCACCGGCCACCGCTGTCGAGGTCTATTGCTCCCTCAGCCAACAGTCATATATAGGTGACTTCTTTTATTGCCTTTGAGATTATCTCTTTCCTTTTCCCCTGCCAAGTTCGAAGACCCTAAGATAATGAAGATGGTTTTTCAACCATTTAAGACTAGATCTTGGATTATCTTCGCTGCGTTAAGCTTCCTATTGACAACCCATCCATTAGGTTGAAATTAATGCACATATGTCTTTCTATTGCCAACATTGATCTCTCATTCCTATCCCTTTCCCTTGACTTCTTCTATTCCTTGGTCACGAACAAGAGTTGTTTACGTTTCAAAGCACAAATGGTTTTGCATTCATGGGTTCAGTCTATTGTTGTTGCAAAGGAAAAATGGCTTTGGGTGCATTATACTGTGAATCCAGCATGGGCAAGCTGAAAGCACACTTGCATATGACATGGCTTGTATTATTAACTGCATTTCATGCTAATAAAATAGCAATCCATGCATATTAAAAGGTTGATTAAAAAAATCAGCCTTTGTTAGGTGATTTCCCCCATATATAGAGATGAAAACACATCTGTTTTTGTTAAACATGAGAATTGGCATTTTTTTTTTGAGACCTAGTTGAGCCTTTGACATTGTATTATAGTGTTAAGGTGTTTTTTTTTTTAAACTTTTGATGAAACAATTTTGATTATATTACTCTAGATATTCCTTTAACCAAAGTGATGATCTTGTGTTGCAACAGCTATTGAACCTTTAAGAAGCAAAGTTTTTCCTCATTTATTGATTTGGTTCCTACATGTTATGCATGTTATGCATGCTAGGCGTGTTATGTTGCTTAATATGTGGGTCACTATAGCTTTGCATAGCCATTATCTTAGACATAGGTTGTACACCATAGATTTTGAAGCCAATAGAGTGCACATTAGGAATTTGGTTTATAGTAGTGATATAACATATTTTCACTAACTAAGGATGTATAAGGCCACCTTCGATAGGCTATGTCACATGTTGCATATATTAGGAGGCCTACAACCTTCAAAAAATTTATTGGTCAATGAACAAGTTGTAATGTTTTTAAACATTCCTGAGCATCATGTTAAGAATAGAGTTGTCAAGTTCCACATTGGCCATAAGGGAAATTGTGAATAGATATTTTAATGTGATGTTAAATGCCATGATGCATCTTGATAGCCATCTATTAAGAAAACTAGATCTTGTGCCTAAGAATTCAACCAACAATAAATAGAAATGGTTTAAGGTAAATTGATTACCCATTTTGTCATTCTATATTTTATTATGCATATGTAACACACCTTTTAACTCTTTGTGGTAGAACTATATCAGTGCACTTGATGGGATACACATATTGATTAATATACCCTTGGAAGCCAAACCCCAATGTCATAACTGCAAAGGCTTGATCACCATAAATGCCTTAGGTATATGCTCTTAATATTGCTTGAAGGGATTCCTTTCGTTGTTGCTCACTTAGAGCTGGGCCTTCGTACTCTCAAAGTTTTAATGCAGTCTAGTTATTCTCACCCAATGCTCCTTTGCATTCACCCTAATCTTCATGAGAACTCTTATTTTGTGGCACATTTTGATTATCTAGAATATCCCTGGTCTTGGATGAAGCTATAAGTATTAACAATGAAATTGTTTTAGTGTGCGAATGCATGAATGGAGAATAGAGCAATAACGTATGTAACTAAACCAATGTGATATGAAGGACAAAGACTTTCATGCCTTACTAGTAATGGAAGAATAATGTAGAAACTATCTCAATTTACATCTTTAAGCATATTTGCTTTTGTTAAGCAATGGAAAATATTGTAGGAAAAGAGAGCTCAAAAGAACAAATTATAGAATGGTGTTGGCAATCCCCAAAAAAGTTTGGTCACAACATCTGTTCTATAAGTTTCATTCTCAATCAAAAAGTTATCTCTAATCTTATATTGCTATTTTAAGACTATCGAATTTTACTTGAAAAAATAAATCATGAGTGTACATGAATCAATAGTGAGCATTATTTATACCATATAATGTTATTGATACACTTTAACACAGCTTGATGGCAAATATGTAGTCTTTATATATGTGAAATAAGCATTGAAATCCTAAGGGTTGGCACAACAATAAGGTCATGAAACCTTTGATAAAAACATCTTATAGCTAGACTAATTACTCTAAGCTTTGTATTGGCTTTAGTGGTTTGACAATTGTGCTAAAACTCGGGATCTCAAGGTGTATTTCATCTACATTATAATTTTTTTTAAAGTATTAGTCATAGATGGTGTACTATTATCCTATGTTCATGGATGCAATGTATAAAGGCATACAAAAGGCCAAATATATGTTTCAAATAGCTTTGTTAAAGCATATTACCACAAAATTTACAACACAAACATAAACACACTCAGTTTTTACAACAATTTCCTAGTGTTTTTAAGAAACAAAGTATCAAAATGAATTCCTATATTCCCAGCAACAACCAATCATTAAATCAATAATTTAAGAATAAATTAGACATAGATGCTTATGTAGAGCCAATATCATTTATGTTTGCACATTTTTAGCTCTAATAAACAAGAGTTCAAACTAACAACAAGATCGTAGCAAGTGATTATGCATAAGCAAATAAAAAATTCCAACATGATGGCTCACCTAAGAAACTCATTCGAATAGAAAGAAAATAGGATAATTGAACCACATAGATGACATGACTAGACTTAGGACATAATGTGCAAGAACCCCACCCATGGCAAATCAAGTAACAATAGAAAATTCATACCTAGGATAACTATTCAACAATGTCATTGGACAGAGACAATTGACATTGTGTCTTTGCGCCCTAGCTCCACCTTATGGCGGTGGTGTTCAAATTATGAGACTTCTCCCAGCCATAGCATTGTAGGTTTGAATCCCAAATTGCCACTACTTAATTTTTTCTCCTCATTTCAGGCCATTTTATTGCTATACCAGAAATGCCCTTAACTTTATGATTAAAAAGATGGGCTTTTAGTCATTCTGTTGCTTCTATTTTCAACTGCACATTTCTCTACCTACTTCCATCTTTTCGAATTGAGCCAGTTTTAGAAGTTAGTTACAAGGGTTTGCCTTTTTCCTTCCATCTTTATGTTGCGACGCTGCTCTTCTTTTATATAAGTTCCTGTATGCCTCTTCCTTTATGTAAATTGAGTGGTCTTGTATGTAAATTTGTCTCTTAAGTCCAAAATTTTTCTGTTGTGTGATTGCTGTTCCTTTTTGGCTTAAGACTTTACTCCGTGCACTCCCTTTTCTGCTTCTCGGTTAAACAAAACAAGGGTGGATTTGGGGGGTTGCTCATGTAAGTATCTTGGTTGGTTTGGTGTGAAATTGAGGGAGGTAAGGGCACAAGACTAACGTGGCTTAATTTTTTTTTCCTTCCTTTAATGACTCTCGGCTTTTGCGTGCAGAACCAATGGTGGTTCCTTGGGTGGTTTGATGAATGCTATCAGGAAGAGACAAGGAAGGGGGGCTATGTTTTATGGTCTAAACTCAAGCTCTAATTAGGTAGGAAGTTCTTTCTTGTATACTTGTTTTCCATTCTTAAACTCATATCTGTGATTGCCTTGCTGCCATATATATTTTGCATGTGTTACAGAATGTGAGAAATTGAAGGGGGAGAGTGGAATTAGTCATTTGGAAATATATATATATATATATATATATATAGTATGCTAGAAGGAGTGAAGAATAAGAGGTTAATGGAATCTAATAAAATTATAGTTTCATTTTTGACCCTTTCTTGCTCAGTCTAATTTGCCTTTCAAATTCTAAGACCACGCCTTTCAAGTTTTAAGTTAAAATTTTTTTAGCACTTGTGGTATTGCGTTTGTGATTATTCGAGTTTGTTGCAATATGGTTTGGAAATTGTCTCTTTTGTAGGAATTGTGTTATCTAATGTAACTTCAGTTTTGAATATATAATAATGATAAAAAAATAATGTAAGTAGAAATTCTGCCTTACACTCTTTCCCTTTCCTTTCAAAAATTTCATTCAAATAGATCAGGCTAGATGATGATATGAATTGCCGTTGTAATTATTCTCCTGTTTATAGGGAAGGGTGATCATTAGCCACATGAAGTGTATAATTTATCCTTGCCTATTTTTAGTTTGTGCTTCAAACCCATGTAATATTGAAATTCTGATGTAAACAAGATAAGTTTACTTATGAGACAATTTGTAGTCATTCAAACTCTAAAGCCTTGTGAATAGGTATTATAGGATATTCAGGAGATTGAGTTATAGCTAAGGTGTGAGTAGAGAACACTATAGGAAAATTTTCTATATCATCTTAGAAGGTGAGTAAGTAATGCTGACCATGAGTATGATATAGTTTTGGTTTCTTTTCTTTGCTTCAGAGTTGATTATATTCTATGCAATAAACATCATTTATTTATTTACTATTCATTTAATTACTTAGGTACATATATAGATGTGAACACCGTATTTTGTCCAGGCAGGTTATAGAAAATGATGACAAAATCAAATTAGAAAAAAGTATAATGGAAAACTTTCAAAAAGAAAAAGAAAAGAAGTTATTTAACCCAAAAAATAATAAAAAAATCAATCAATCAAATCCAAGAATAACAAAGTTAAGGATATTTAATCCCAAAAAAAAAGGGAAGAAGAAGAGAGAGGCAAGAGAGATATCCTCATCTTTTCTCTTCAATTTAAAAAAAGGAAAAAGAAAAGAAAAGTCAAGAAAGAATAAAAAGGTATTTTTTAAAAAAAGAAATGAATGAGAAAAACAAAAAAAATAAAAAATCATGAAAAGGGTCAAAAGTCACATTTTCAAAAAAAATAATCAAAATTTTCAAAACAAAAAAAAAGAGGAAAAGAGAGAAAATAAAAGAAAGAAAAAAAAAAGAGAAACAAGACAAAAAAAGGAAGAAAATAAAACTATAAAAAATAAAAAATAAAAAGGAAGAAATATTCCTTTTTTCTTCAAATTTCAAAGATCATTAAATCCAAACAGAAAAGGGAGGCCCAAGGAAGAAGCCCAACGTCTCTAAAAGGGAGAATGAAAAAATATATATAAGAAAGCCCAATATCTAAATATCAAAGGCCTAAGTATTGAAAAGGAAAATAGGCTAAAAAAAAGTCAAAAAGCAAAGGCCTATTCCTTCAGTCCAGCAACCTTTCAGACTCTCCTAATCAAGTCTGAAGCCCAATAAACCATCAGCCCATTTCATTCCATTCAGAAACCCACATTCAAAAAAACCTACCCGACTCAAAATGCCATATGGTCCCCTTGGTCCCCCCTCTGGCCTTCTCACTCCTATATCCTCCAGCAACAGATAGTACAGCAGAATGGAGAAAGTGGAGGCACAAAGCCAACGCACGACTTTGGCAAAATGGTGAGTGTTCATAGACACACTCGGAAGCTAGACGTTACAAAAAATGTGCAAAAGGCATCCATGGGGGGCGCAACTCTAAAAACCTAATAATACAAATGAGGATGGGAATGTTAGTGGAGCAGGGAATCACGAAGGATTTCAGGTGTGAGGAGCATAAGGGGACCACAGGAGGGACGCCTATAAAGTTCGGAAGAACAAGGAGAGGGGGAGGGAGTTTTTCATATTAGAGAGACTAAGTGAGAGTTGCTGTGAGGGGATTCTTTTACCTTTTTTGTAAAGGAAGCTGGTGAGGTTTTCGAGTGAGAGAGGAAGAGAAGTAGAGAGTAAGGGAGAGAAATAACGACTGGAAATTTAGGGTTGAAGAATTTTTCAGATTAAAAGGAGAGAACCCGAGGCCATGAAAGAAGGAAGGACTGGGGGGTCCACAATAGAAGAAGAATAGACGGAGACCGATAGAAGAGGTTAAACTGAATCGAGTACAGATAGCAGCAAGGTTTTGGCCTAAGAAAAGCTCACTCGATTTTTTGAACACTGAAGGTACATTTTCTACGCTTCCTCTTTTGTTACCCTGGAACTCTAGAGTTGTAGGTGTGTTCTGATTTTGGGTGTTGAATCTTGGAATTTCTATGTCTCGAATGTGATTTGAGTCAATGGCCATTGGATGTTAATCATTTGGATTTCCAATTTGATTATTTTTCCTTTTCTTGTTTATTTTCCTTTTTTTGTATAATCCTCTTTCCTTGATTTGAAAAGATGTTGATATATTCTATGCTGAGATATTGAGAGTCAAGTCCAGTTTGATTATCTGGTTAGAATAGTGGGACTGAACTATCTAACTGCTTAAGATTCTCATTTAGTAAAAAGCCTCTAGTGAGGAAATTTCTGAGCAAGTCTCTTTGTGGTTTCTAAATGTGAGTTTGAGGTTATAGCCCCTGTGGATTATGTATGGTCATTTGTATATGAATTTGCCTCTATAGAAAACATGAATAGCTTAATTGATGGATGCTGCTTATCATCCTGTTATGTGGACTAAACACGATTTGATTCCTGTCCTGTTTCTCGTATGAAATATGTAATTAAGATGCCTTAACCACTTCAGATGTTTGTCATTTGTATGTTGAGGTTACCTAATGAATCCTCCATAGCAAACACAGATAGCTTGATTGATTGGCTTTATCCTCCTATTATATGGTGCGGCTAGCTATATTGGTATATGAACTGAACATGAGTTGGTTCTTATCTTGCTACTTGCATAAAAAGCATGATTAAGATACCTTAGCCATTCCAGATGCTTGCTTGTTTGACTGTTTTTATGTGGAACTTATCAATTAGAACCAGAATAGGTGATCCTTTTCCTTTTGTTCATTTTTGTTTCCTTAAGAAAAAAAAAGAAAAAAATCTATTACCACTTTTTTACATATTCGTTTGATGTTTGAACTTGATGGGAGCCTCCTTCGAGAAGAACTCAAACTTGTAATACGTGTGGACTGGTCATTCCATGCTGCCAAGGAAAGGAAGGAGTGGTCATTTCATATTGCCAAGGAAAGGAAGGAGTGGTAAGTAATTGGGTTGTAACTTGTATGATCTCTTTTGTTTTACCAACTATTGTAAATATGCTCAAGAATGATGTAGTGAATTTGGTTGAACACTTAACACATACCTGCAAATTACTATTTTGGTTTATAAATATTTCTCTTATTTTTCTTTATTTATTTCATCAATTTTCGCGTTAGAATAACTGTGTGGGATTTTATATCCCTTCAGGCACATAAGAACAAACCAAAAGGCCATGTGTGGCAATAAAGCCTCCTTGGTGTCTTTTGGATCTTGAATTTATGTTTCAATATTTTGGGTTTTATTGGCCCCATTCAAAAGAGCCTTTAAAGAAAATTCTAAAAAAAAAAAGCAGAAAAGGATTAAATTTTAGTAAAAATTATTTTGAGTCTTAAAGATTTATCCTTTCTTAAAAGTTCTTTCCTAAAAATTTTTTAAACAAATTTTAAAAATGTTATTATGAAATCTGAAGTAAAATTTTCTTTTAGAATTGGTCATTAAAATAAGTAAATAAATAAATAAAATAAAATAAGCAAAGGAAAAAGAGGGTTTAATTAAGAAAAGAAAAGGGAAACAAAAAAAAAAGGAAGAGAAACAGAAAACATTAAAAAAAAAAGGCAAAAAGACAAAAGAAAAAAAAGGGGAAAAATTTTTTAAACACAAAGGTCATTTCGAAATTTAATCTTAAAATAAAATAAACAAATTAAGAAAATTAAGAAAAATTTGACAAAAAAACGGTTAAACAAAAAATAATAATAATGAAAATGAAAAATTGAAAAAAGAAAATCAACAAAAATTGAACAAAGTAAAAAAAAAGATACACAAAAAAAAAACAAAAACAAAAAAAACAAAAAACACACAAAAGAAAAAAAACAAATATAAATGAAGCGAAGAGAAACAAAAATTAACAAAAAAGAGAGACAAAACACAACACAAAATAAAAACTAACAAAAAAAAAAGAACAAAAATAAAAATAAAAAGGAAAAGAACAAAAAAATTACCAGAAAAAAAAAAAGAGAAACAAAGATAAAAAAATAAAAAGAACAAGAACAAAGAATAAAAACCAAAAGTAAAAATTAAAGGAAAAAAACAAAATGAAACAAAATCAATTAAAAAAATAAAAAACAAAAAAATGATGAAAAAAAATAACAAAAAACAAAAACAAAGAATAAAAACCAAAAGAAAAAACTAAAAAAAACAAAACAAAAACAAAACCAAATCAATTAAAATAATTATTAAAACAAATAAAACCAAAAGAAAACAAACAAACAAAAAACAAAACAACAAAACACAAAAAAAAAAAAACAAATAAAAAAACAAAACAAAAATAACCAAATTTTTTTCAAATTACGTAAACTTTGATCTCTTCCGAAGGTATGTAGACCCTAAACTCTTATCCTAGGTCAAATCCACCCTTGTAAGTAAACACTTCCTTTTAATTTTATTTCTTTAATTTCTTTTAATTTTATTCTTTTTTTTCTTTTTCTTATTTTGCTCTTTGAATTTTTTTTTGTTTTAGTTTTAATTTTCTTTCTTTTACTTTTAATTTTATTTCCACAAGTTTTTCCTTTTGTTTTGCATGTGATTGGTTAGGGATAATTAAAATAGAATAAAGGCCATATTAATTTTACACAATCG